>CAFUXE010003096.1:241750-253593 GCA_903364295.1 Serranus cabrilla
CAGTGTCAGTACAAAATCATCTTTTTGTCCTTGTTTTTTTCCTTGTGTCAGAGGTAGCACCTGTGTGCTTTTACATATGCACTTTATAATGTTGCTTTTGAAGCTGGATATAGCTTTTCTCCACTCAAAAATGATCTTTCCGGAGAGGACACCTGCAAGCATAATTAATAACTTCATTATCTTTGTTATAACAGCATTTACAGACTGTAACACTGTATGCTATGAATGGTTCTATCCCAGAGTTTGATAAAGGTGATCACCGTACTTCCTATCAGGGTATATTTTCCCTCCAATACATTGACTTTGACGTTGCAAGCTGATTTCACTTCAGTCCTATTACACAAAGTGCTGGAGCTTGACCTCCAAGACTGGATCAAGAGCCTGGGCTCAGCCTGGAGAGCTTCTGAGAAAAGAGGGCACGATGGAGGGAGGGAGGGAGGGAACTGGAAGAGGAGGAGGGGGATGTTTGGTTCTCAATGGAACCGCTGGACTCCAAATCTTGGATCTCTGATGTCCCGGATTTCAATCTGGAGGTGGAACAGAGAGAGAAGAGAGACTGTGTCAGGACAGCTGCAGCAACATCTTAGCTGAGAAAAATAAACATGTTTGGGAGTAAATGTGGCTGATCAGGAGAGAAAAATGGGGAGAGAGTAACACTGAGGGAAAGGCTGGGACTCACTCATGCCCTGTGTGCCTTACATTGTACTGTACAGTACAGATCAGTACAGCACAATATTGTACAGTATTGTACAGACTCTTGTGGATTAAATGAGCCCAATTTTAATCATTTCATTGCAGTGAGAGCATTTCTTGAATCTTGAATTACCTGTTGTGACTTCTAGAATAATCCAGACTCAGGAAAGCTTACAACCATAGAGACCTAGCATTCTGAACATGTAAATGTTGTTCTTGACATCCAATTGCTGAAAAACAGACATCTCCAAAATGTTTAAAAAACCCCCCCCAAAAAACCAACCCAAAACACAGCAAGGTCTTGTTGTATTGATGTGGTATTCTGGGGGGATTTTTCACCATTGTTATCCATTCTCCAGTGCTTAAACCGGTATCACCCCAAAAATTGCTGCAACAACTTATGAGACTTAATTGAGAATTTATTCTATATACTGCATATAGCTTATAATGATGTAAGTCCTTATACACTTTTCCAATTCTAACAAATTAATTATTTGATCAATTAATTAATTTGTATTACAAATTTATGTTTATCTTGACACACTTCATCTAAAGGTAATCTTCTGATCTCTTGCTTTTCTACGTGGCATCTATTGTTATTGAACAGCTAGTAACTAGCAAGTTTCTGTAAATGTGCCTTTCTTATTACCTCCACCAAGGAGGTTATGTTTTCCCGGAGATTGTTTGTTCGTTTGTCTGTCTTTTTGTTAGTTAGCAACATTACTCGAGAATTTATGGATGAATTTGGATGAAATTTCTCAGGAAATGTCCAAAGTGATCCCAGGAACAAGTGATTTGAGTTTTGGGGTGATCCGTAGACGCTATCACTGGTTACAACACTCGATGTCTGACTGAACTGGCTGAGCTGCCTTGGCGGAGGTCTGCGCTCTCCTAGTGCTTTTCTAGTTTGATTATGTATTCATCTCTTGTCGAAATTCTTAATTACAGTTTGATTTTTTGTTAGCATAAATCAACAAGACATGAAGATATTCTAATTTGACCCTCCTGTCCATAGAATCCATCACCAATCCATTATTTTAAACATTTACCAATGATACAGGATAACACTGCATTGAAATGAAGAGTTGTTGAAAGGCAGTCTGGAAATGCAAGAGGAAACGTATTAAAGGTGTGACCTTTCACGCCCACTGCATTTGTATGTTTCTTTATGTTTGTTTTTCATCTTGCCGGTAAGCACTGACTCATATGTCAGAGTCCTTCTGCCGCCTCCGTCACTTCTATCTGCAGCCAAATGGAGCAGAGCAGCAGACATGGGAAGGAAATCAAGTGGAAAGCTGTTTATCAAAAATCACAAACTACAAACAGTGATGATGTGATAACATGGCTTGTGCAGGTCAAACATCATTTAGTGGTTCCAGAGCCATCCGCTGGGAGACCAGAGCTCTAAAACATGCATTAATCACCATGTTTTATATGAGCATTAGCTGAGGAATGTGTGTTAGTTGTTCAGCAGTTTAACCTTTCAATGCCAAATATAGAAGAAATCGGGTTGAGTCCTGGGCAAAATAACAGACTGGCTCTCAGGTAACACCAAATCACAAAGTTAACTGAACGTCACAATTCTCCCAATTAACTTATCTGAAAATTAGATTTAGATGAGAATTTCTCTGTGTCAAAATCTGCATTAAAGACAAAACAATCAAAGCTCCAAGTCTACCTTAACCTGCACCTATCAACTTCTGTATAGAGGGTTTTCACGGCGCATCATCAGTGCGTCATCGCTACCGGAAGTCGCCATGTTGGAGGCACTCGTTGTAAAAGAATGAATGGAGCACAATGGAGAATTGTGCGCTTGCGACACTTAAAGTGAATTTAGCCTTGTCTAAAAAACTAGAAAAGCTCCTTAAAATGCGTCCAAGATGCAAGGGCATACAGGGAAGGACTTAGACCACAAGAAAATGCTTGATAATCCGAGAAAATACGGTTTATAGAGGGTTTTCACGACGCGTCATGTTGGAGGCACTCCGCTCCACAATAAAGCACAGGTACTGAAGTAGATCCCGAACGCCGTCACAGAAAATGTTAATTACTGCCGTATTTTAGGTTGTACCAATAGGTCAGACCGAGAAACATGTGAAGTGTGCCGAACAAATCCGGGTGTTGTCTAGATTTTTCCCTTGTAGATCCTGGTTGAGCTTAGCTAAGCACAAGCGCCTCCTTTCCTCTGATAACTTCTGGCATAACTCTCCCTGTTTTTAATACCTTTTAGAAGTCGGTAATACTCCAAATGTGTTTCTCGGTCTAATAAACGGCAGTAATTCACCATTTTCTGTGACGGCGTTCGGGATCTACTTCAGTACCTGTGCTTTGTTGTGGAGCAGAGTGCCTCCAACATGCAATCTCTCGAAATATCCAGACTTTTCTTGTGCTCCAAGTCCTTCCCTGTATGCCCTTGCATCTTGGACACGTTTTAAGGAGCTTTTCTGATTTTTAGACATGACTAAAGTCACTTAAAGTGTCGCAAGCACACAATTCTCTATTGTACTCCATTCATTCTTTTACAACGAGTGCCTCCAACATGGCGACTTCCGGTAGCGATGACGCACTGATGATGCGCCGTGAAAACCCTCTATTAGAAACTGGAATGGTCATGGAGATCTACCTCCAGCAACAAACTTGGACGTATTAACATTACAGACGTCTTGTTGGTAAGACTGAACAGATTGAGACGCAACAAGTCTATATATTTCAGATTAGGGCATGTCCAGGCACGTCTCTGGACGGAGCAGTAGTACACAACATAGGGAGAGGTACAAGAGTTTCACAGGGCGGGACAGGAGAGGACGGCCATCTGTGCATGCAAGGGTGACATGCTGCAAAGCTGGGTCAACACGTCAAATAAACTAATAACAAACACTGGTTGGTCTTACGCCATCCATTCGTAGAGACGAGCCAAGATGAAGCTAAAGGGAGTAAGCAGTTTTAAAATAAGGTCATCACGGTTTATTTATGTTTGCTATTTCAACTCAGTGATTCTAACATACACACTGGGAGCTGCCCTGTTCTTCTAAAGGTGGTTCAGCACATCGACAGGTACAGGTGGGATTACCTTCACTGGCTGATGGGGAGATTTAATCACGAAGCTCATTCCATGACCACCCCAGATCATTATTTCTTTAGGTGGGGGAAAATGAAAAACCTGCTTCCAATGAAAGGACACCATGGATGTATGTATATAATGTGTTTCAAGATTCAAGCAGTAAAAGTTGCCCACTGAGAGAACACACCAAAATTTGTTTACAGTGTTCACTCTTCCACATTTTTGAGCATTACAGTCCCACTCTAGCTGAGCCAGCTGACTTCCTGCCAACCCCCTGCACACATGAAAGGCACTAATATAATTTTTTATCGCAGCTTTTTGAGATTCTTTGCCCTAATAGATCAAATTGTGATAAAATGATCCATTTCAATGCTTAAAAATAATAATACTAAACATGTCTCGGAGTGGCATGAATGATTGTCTGTCCCTATATGTGTCAGCCCTGCCTGCCTCTCTCCCAGTGTCAGCTAGGATTGGCTTTTTGCTTACTGAGCCATCCTTGGTTGTCTTGGAGTAGACTTTCATTTGATCTCCGAAACAAGAGCCCGTCCTCCTGCAGTCAGTCATGTTCTGGACGGACATACCACACACCAGAGTTGACACTAGACTTTTTTTTGCTGGACTATGTGGCCATAAATATTCCAGGATTCAGGCCAATTAGAAAAACTACCTGACATAAGTTTTAAATAGCCATATATTAGCCTACATTTAAAGGTCGGACATCAGTTATTTGAGGACCTGCTCCAATCCCTGTACAAGTCCATCTGTATGTTCTTGTGTTTTGGATGTTAATATCATACTGTCCGTGTTTCCAGGGACGGCCCGTGGCAGTATTCGATGACAAACTGGTTGTTGTGTTTTAATGTGCTTCAAGGGCAGCAGCAATGCATGTGTGTTACTTTGAATGTAACATATTTCATATCACTTTTGAGACATTATGTGAATATATCAGGACAGGAAATAAACAAGACAAAGAAGAAGCGGAAACAGATCCAACTACATCATCTTTCATTTTAAAAAAATCTGTTTCCATATTCTCTTCGTCACCAAGTCACAACCACAGCCAAGTGTGAACAAGTTTGTGCAATATATGAATATTTTAATATTGAATTCATATTTAAATACTAATCTTTCCATGAATTAATTTGTTTTACTTGTCAATTCAAACACACATAAAAACAAGTAGGGGGAAGCCTAAGTCCACTGCTTCTTTGCTTGGTATATCTGACAGTGTGCTGCTGACAGCCAGGCTCAGTCACTGTGTTTTGTACATAAAACATGCATTAACTAGCACAGCACCGTGTCTGTGTAGGTACAGTTTTAATGCATGCATAACCACACACAGACCATTCATAACCATAAGACTACACACTAAAACCACAACAATAACAACAAAGATGTGAACTTACTCTTGACACAGCAAAATCTGTAAAAAAGGACAATAAAAAAGATTAATATATTTACTTTATTTACATGGAAACAACGTTTAATTTCAGTTAGAGACTGAAGTTAAACATCTTAACACTTCTTCTTTAGTGGTGATGACTAATGACTCTTATACACTCTTAGGTCCAGCTGTGTAACCTTGACATTGACTTATGGAATCTATATGTCCATTTATGCTGTCTGGATCAAAGACATGTCTGCTCAACTGCTGTTGTTCGGTTGACTTCAGATGCATCTGAAATCTCTACAGTTGACTTTCCACACATCAACACAAACTAGAAAGAATTCAGTGTTGCAGTTGTGTCTTATGGCAAAGTCAGAGTTTATCTTTAACACGCTTGTCTGACACCTGCTCATGTTTACATACTTACAGATGCAAAAGATGTTTTCACAGAGAGACAGGACTAGAGAAAAGGGATGGAGAGAAACAAAAGAACTTTGACAGACACTGAGATGCAAACAGTGAAAGAAAGACAGACACAAACAGACAGAGACATATGCAGTGAGAGGAATCTGGCACGTAACCATGGTAACACCCTCCACGCACTCTGAGGAATTGGGGAAACTCATTCTTTATTTCTCTTTAGGCAGATCAACACAGGCTTCATCTCCTGTGATGCAGCTGCTCTCTCATCACACCAGTGATCAACACAAAAAGCTACAAACACGTTCTGTAATGTAGCAGATATATCAACCACACAGCTGAAGACTTCACTCTAATTACAGTGTGAGGACTGTCAGGTTCATCCTCTTAGTCAGCAGAGTATCTTCAATTACTGTCAAAAAGTTGTTGCACCTTTAGTGAAGTTTGTAAAATGATGTGTGATACAGCATCTGAGAGACACAATGGGATGTTGCTAGGTGCATGAATTACATTCCTGGTCTGGGTCAGTAATAAATAGCATCAAAATCATAATAACAATACCAGCAGCAGCAAAAACACAGTCTCTCTCCGTCTCTTTCCGTCTCTCTCTTTTGTGGTATTACAGTTGATTTACATGATATTTTCTTATTTTGTTACTGTATTGGAAGTTGGTGTATTTAGGTTGTGGATTTAGAAATTGTATGATATTGTCAAGTTGGATTTCAAGGTTATTAAGGTCTGTGGTTAGCACTCTTGCCTCACAGCAAGAGGGTTGCGGATTCGATCCCCGCCCGTGGCCCTTCTGTGTGGAGTTTGCATGTTCTCCCCGTGTGTGTGTGGGTTCTCTCCGGGTATTCCGGCTTCCTCCCACAGTCCAAAAACATGCAGCTCAGGTTAATTGGTGACTCTAAATTGCCCGTAGGTGTGAGTGAGCGTGTGAATGGTTGTCTGTCTCTATGTGTCAGCCCTGTGATAGACTGGCGTCCTGTCCAGGGTGTACCCCACCTACGGCCCAATGCAGCTGGGATCGGCTCCAGCCCCCCGTGACCCGGGTTGACCCGGATAAGTGGTTTTGGAAGATGAATGAATGAATGACAACTGGAGTGAAGATTTGTACGTTGTTTTATCGTTTGTTCTAAATTATTTTACAGTTTTTGTTCCTGTTTTTCTTCACAAAAACAGTAATCAACACCATCTTACGCAGTACGCAGCCTATGCTCCACCTCGTATGTACATATTTAATCTACATAGCAGGGGTTTGTCTGAGTACTTGTGAGTATTGGCAAGGGTGATGAATGTAGGCTAGTAACTGTCCTCTTAAATATAGTGAAATGTTCCAAGTCTGTTCAAAAGAGCACTGTTGAATTTTTTCCATGGTGCAGACTGTAATGAAGTCTATAGGAAATGCAGCAAATATTCATAGGGGACTAACATGCATCTTTGTTTTTCCCCTTCTGTTAGTTGTGTTGTACCTGAGAGAGGTTACACATGTGTCACCTTTATGAGAGTGGCTTTAAGAGGGGAGGAGCCAGGTTGTTGTGTTTACAAATACGGGCAACAAATCCTACTAGTTCTGCCTTTAATCCTGTCACACTTGATAGGACTTGACTCAGAGTGTCAGCTTTTTGTATGTGCAGTTTTGTAACCACAAAACACATTTGTTTGCTTTTCTTTTTTGTCCTTTGTAATTTCACTAATGTAACTTTGTTTTTTGTACTTGACTCACCTTTGTTGTCAACCTTCAGCTCCTCCTGCAGGAAGTCACTCTGCCGGTTGCCGAGCACAAATGCCAGGAAGGAGAGGATGAGGGCATCCAGGATGCCGATGATAGCCAGGATGTAGGCCCAGCGAACCGAGCAGTTGCCAAGGGTGTACTTCGCTGTGTCCTCTCCACACATGTCCCGGATCACCTCTGAGTCCCAGCCGTTCGGGAAGATCACGCAGCCAGTCACCAGACACACAGCTGGAGGGCAGAGTATGGAGGAAAGAAGAGGCATGGATGGAAGAAGTGAGTGGAAAGATTGATACATGGATGTTTGAGTAAGGTGGTTTGATGGATTTGGTTGTTGCATTTACAGTGTAACAGTATTTGGTTTGGAATGGATGGAATTTATCAGGCGGATAAATAATGTGCAGAGCGATGGATCAAGGTGATCGGGTTAGATCCCAAAGAAATCAATATGGGAAGAGGGTTGAAGAACAGATTTAAAGTCAGGTCAAGGACACAGGAGGGTGAGAAAATAGGTTTAGGTGTTTAACAGCGGGTGGGCAGAAGGTTACATGAAGTTAAAAAGATGAAAGTGAGAGAAAAGAGGGGAGGCAGAGGAGAGAAGACAGAATATTATTTTCCCATTTCACTTTAGGTTGTTAATATGCTGCATTTGTATTCCCAGTGTCTGCCTCAGCCCTCGTTCTCATGTCCTCTACTCTGCTCTCCATTCATCAGTGCAGGCATGTCTCTGAACCGTGAGAGGAAGAGCATCCCAACATGACGGAGAGAGAGAGACAGAGAGAGAGAGAGAGAGGGGAAAGCTATTAATATTTAAACATCTAACTGCCCATTCTTTGAACATCATAAAACTTGTAGACAGTGAAATGAGAGAGTGAAACTCTGTGTTCAGCAGATTTTCTATTGATATCCTGCAGAAATGTTGCCATTTAGTCTCCATTCCTCAGGACAGCATTCTGACTCCAACTCTGTACTTCCAAAATAAGCAAGTGTCCCAAAATTATTCTTAAAATATTAGAATCCAGATGCCTCTAAATTAACATGTCTGGTGCACAGATGTTCAACCTGATCAGAGGTTTCATGAGTAAGTGCGTGAATGTGTGTGTGTGTGTGTGTAGGTGTGTTTGCATGGCCTTTACTTTTTAGTTAAACACACACAAGGCAGAGGATTTATTCATTATCGATAATGAAGAAATGCCAGAGGAGTCTCAAAGCAGATGGAAAGGAAAGGGTAAAAAGTTGATGGGCAGGGGGAAGGAATTCAAAAACACTGAGAGGACACTGCAGGAGGAAACACAAAAAGAATAGAATCATGCACACATTCCTTTATCTTCCAAGCCAAAGTTGAAGAACTATAGCAACTATTACAAAAACAGATATGGACATTCATTCATTCATTATCCTTAACCACTTATCCAAACTTGGCTCGTTTGGGGGGCTGGAGCCGATCCCAGCTGACATTGGGAGAGAGGAAGGGTACACCCTGGACAAGTGGCCAGACTATCACAGTTTTTTTTAAGCACATGTGAAATATAATTTCACATGAAAAAAATCTAAATGTGTTTTGCATGTGATAATTTCACATTTGCTTTTCTTGCAGGGCTAAAATATAAATAAAGCAATAAAACCAGTTAAAACCATTGAAACCTGGCTTGGAATTTTGGAATATATGCTGGCTCTCTTGCCATTAAATGAGAAGAGACAGAAGCATCATATAGTATGTATGTTCCTTCTGATGCGGACATATTTTCCCTTTCTTGCACAAATTAAATGCATTCCAAATGTGTGTGTTTATGTACATTTGGCAAAAAATGTTTTTGTCTTGTTCTTCTGTGGAAACGGCTGGAGTAGTCCCCTGGTGTGCAGAGGGTCCAGCTGATGCCAGGCTGGCCCCAACAGATGGGTCCCTGAATGCTTCATTTACTGGACCACTGCTGCTGTTGAGAGTTGTCCACAGAGCAGATTAAACCCGGCTGCTTCACAGGCTCATTGCGGTGGGGACATACAGGACTGTACATTTCAGCTGATGTAAGGATAGTGAGGAAGAGTCTCTGAAAGTGAGCTGCAGGGGTTCTGAGGAGCTGATGATTTTCATTCAGTTTATGAACAGACTTGCAGGATGTGAAGATTCTGTCTGGATTCTATCCAAACATGGTACAGCATATATTACACTGTGCATTTAAGTCATTTTACAAGTGATCCACAATGAACTCACAAGGTACAAGTGAACACCTTGATGATTTAATCAATCAGAACACATGCTTGTATCCTATCAAGGCAACATGTTGATGGTACAAATCTTTAACCATCACATCAGCATGATGCTACAGTCAGCTGCAGCACATCTGGTGGGTGAAACACTGATTTACTATTAACCTGAACTATGTTTGAGGTGTTCTGATTATAGTTTTACCACACGTACCACTCAGAAATGAGTATTTCCAGTGGCCATGGTATAAACTGACCTAAACCTCTCATCACACATTTTCTCTTCTTTTACAAAAACTGTTATTAGTGACGCACAGAAGTTCACAATTGACCCTGGGATCAGTATTTATGATGCTATAATCTGAGCAGTTCCATACTAAAGTCACATAAACTGATTACATTTCCAAGGTCTTTCCCCTTTGTGCTGGGGTTTGAAATGATATTTTAATGCACACTGACGCTGAGGGAAGAACAGTTCTGCTGCTGCTTGATCTAAGTGCAGCGTTCAACGCTTGGATCAAGCAGTTGGCCACTCTGTTCGTCTTAGCAGGCTTACGCAATGGGCAGTCAAGGGCAGGGACTGAGAAGCTCAAAAACCTAGTTATCAAGTTGTATCAAATCAAGGCAGTATTTTCCTCTCAGGATCTAGAAAGGATCTCTGCTTCAGTTGGTCTAAATGTGGCCGTTAGACTTGAAACTAATACACCCCCTAGTAACACATTACACCAGTGTTTATTGACCACAGGAACTGATAGCAGTCATCATTACTGCAGTGAATGGCCTCACAAATGCTAATGTCAAACAGGCTATGGGAGAACTATACAATGCCATCAAGGAGCTGTAAACTGCACACCGTGATGCACTTTACATTGTTGTAGGGGATTTTTCACAAGTTAAGGCTTAAGTCTGTTTTACCCCACACTGACACCTGCATACAGGCCCTGAGTGACATAAGAGCCAGCAGCACTGCATGACATCAGTGTGGCCTCAGGAGGCTACTGCATCCTTGCAGGACTTGTTTTGAGTGCACACAGTGGAGCATTTTCAAGGATGCAGGATCAGTGGACCTCCAGGAATACACAGAAGCTGTCATTGGATTTACAAATATATGCATGGATGATGGGGCCACATGGTGGTGTAGTGGTTAGCACTCTTGCCTCACAGCAAGAGGGTTGTGGGTTCGATGCGGCCCTTCTGTGTGGAGTTTGCATGTTCTCGCCGTGTGTGCATGGGTGACTCTAAATTGCCCGTAGGTGTGAGTGAGCGTGTGAATGGTTGTCTGTCTATATGTGTCAGCCCTGCGACAGACTGGCGTCCTGTCCAGGGTGTACCCCGCCTACGCCCAATGCAGCTGGGATCGGCTCCAGCCCCCCGTGACCCGGGTTGACCCGGATAAGAAGTTACAGAAGATGAATGAATGAATGAATGCATGGATGATGTGACTGTGATCATAATTATCAAGACACGTGCTAGTAACAAGCCGTGGCTGACAGGTGAGGTCCACTCCTGCTGAGGGTCAGCGATGTTGCCTTTCTTTTTTTTTTGTTTTGTAAATATTTTTATTGATTTTTCAAGAAAGAGTAAAGAGAGAGAGGGAAGAGAAAAAGAGAAGAAGAGAGAAAGAGAGAGAACCCAACAAAGATCACATAACATACAGAACATAGCACATCTTGGATTAAAATAATAGTCCATGGTCATAAATAAGAAGGGTATAATAAACAAAAACATCTTAAAGTGGGGAAAATAAATATTAATAAAATAGTTGGATATGACATATACAAAATCACATACTCATTTGCACAGTGAGGGAATATACAATAACCATAGCCTATGAGCTCACATTTTTAAGATAATTCAGTACCGGGTCCCATATTTTATCAAACATGTCTCCTCTATCATCATTATAGAATCTCAATCTCTCCAGATGCAAAGTGTCTGACAGTTCTCCCAACCACAAATTATATGAAGGCACAGAGTCCAACTTCCATACATGTAAAATCAGCTTTTTTGCAATCACCATCCCAAATTGAATAGCTCTCCTTTCTAATTTATTGACGGAAGGCAAGACACTTGTGGCCCCAAGGACTGCTACCAAGGGGCTAGGTGCCAGATTTTTACCAAAAGCCTCAGAAAAAAACTGAAAAATACAATTCCAATATGACTGAAGTTTAATACAAGCCCAGAAAGAATGTGCCAGAGTTCCTATCATTGACTTACATCGGCTGCATACTGGTGGGATATCAGGATAAAATTTGTGTAGCTTTTCCTGCGAATAATAGAGTCTGTGGAGTGTTTTAAACTGTATTAGGTTGTGTCTGGTGTTGACTGAACACCTTTGCACA
>CAFUXE010003096.1:273335-286733 GCA_903364295.1 Serranus cabrilla
CTGGCTGGGAAGGGATGGCCTGGTCGGTCTTCCCGTACCAAAGGACAAGGCTCTGCGGTGTTTGAAGGAGGTAGAGTTCGGCTAGAGGCCACCACCGCGGGTCGAGGCACTATGATGGCCGCCTCCCCCTCCTCGGCGGGCGGCTTCACGGCCTCTGGGCTGTCCGTCAAAAAGAGCGAGGAAATAGCGGATTTGATAGATTTGTTTTCCAAGATGCAGTACAGAGCAAAGGAAGTCACTTCTCGGGTAAGATTGGGTCCATCATACGGTCTGCTTTAGATATTTGACAACGTGCCTTTGTCTGGTGTGAATAATAAGCCGAACTGCCTTACAGAATCAAGAAAATTAAAGTGACATTGTAGATCTGAAAAACAGCATGTACTGTATTAAGTGATATGTGACCTGGTGACATCCGCACTGAACTGCTGCTCAGTTCGGCATACATCCGATGCACTAAGCTGCACTAATGTGTGACATAACACTTGTTTTTATAGACTGCTGTCTGCATCAGACCAAGTGTTTTTATCTTTGTCTATTTCAATAGTTTTCTATATATTCAGAGCAGTTCTCAACTAACATCAGCGTGCTATGGCTCAATAAATTAAATGGTTGAAAAAGATTCATTAAAATAAAACTGGCTCCATCAGGCAAGTGCCAGAAAAATGTTATGATTATGGGACAACTTGAATATTTTTTTACTCTTACAGAGAGCAGGAATGTATTAAATGTGTACAACACGCAGCTTACTGATGTCTGCCATGTAAGCTTGATGCCATCTGCCACAAAACTGCTCGATCTGCTTGTACAATATGTCCATTGTTTTAAGAGGGCCTAAGTAGATCCATGACTGACGACTGTATATCATATTTGGTTGTTGTAATAAATACGTTGTCTAGCTACTAGTGTAAAGGTAACAGACTTTGAGTGCTGCGCAGAGTAATTCATGTTTGTGGATTTACCCACCTATAAATTCCTGGATATTTTTGATTGAGTGTCTAATTTAATGATAATCCAAACTATAGATATGAATCTGGACTCCGGTGTGAAACCCAGTTCTGTTACACATTTATTTTGGTCATCTAACATGACTGATTCCCAAATAATATCATTCTCCAAATGCAAAGTAAGGTTCCCTTTTAACCACTAGCATGACTTTTTCCCTTTGTTTCTCCTCAGGTGGAGGCGATAGAGAAGCGTTGTCTGGAATTATTTGCCCGAGATTACAAGTACAGTATCATTCACAACCCCAATGGAGAAGTGTGTGGCCATTACCCGCGGCAGATAGTTTTTCTGGAGTACGAATGCACAGATGTTGAGAGAGACAGGTACCTATCCAACCCTCAGCAGGACCATCTTTCTCTGATACAAAGTTCAGACCACTCAGTTACCAATTACCCTCTTGTTTGTTTGTGTCACTCCTGTAATCATGCACACCTTACTCTGGTGCAGGGAGCAAAGGTCAGCTCCATCTCCAAACCCCTCTGATCGCAGTTAGACAACACACGGGGTGAAGTGACTGTTTCGTCACATGACATCCAGAAATGGGAAATGATTTGCAGTGATTCAAAAGATCCTTATTTGTCACCGCTAACCCTAACCCTAACCCAAAGAACGATATTTTTTATACCAAGTTGGCCAGGCCCTATTTTCTATGTTGTATATGTTTTATTGTAATCATTCTGTAGCCCCATTCCTCTGATACAAGAACATGGAAGAGGGAAGAGTTGTGTGTGGCATTGTTTGCCAACCATGTACAGATCGCACACACACTGAACTGACAGCTAGTGGACCATGAGCAAATATTCACTGAATTTGACAAAAAGTGCATCTGATTAAAATCGCAGAGTCCCCCTTTGAATAATTACTAGATCAACAGAAAATGAATCCTAAAATGATGTATCTATTTTCATAATTTTGAAAGGCAATTCATTCCCAATTTATAAACACAGAGTATAAGATGAATTGAGGAAAGAATAGTCTAATTGATAATAAAGATAATTGTTAGGGATAGCCCTGATTTAAAGCAACAAAACAGCAATACTGCTTTAAATTTACAAATATATATCAATACTGAATGTTCAGAAATAATAATTAAAGGTAAAATAAAGAGCTAACACCATTTCTAAAGCATCCCAAGCATTGTCCTTTTATTTAAAAAAGTGTTCATATCAGTGCATATCAGACAGCATATATGCTAATACTGATAGATACCAATCTGCCTTTGATAGGACAATATCTGGTATTCTCTTTATAATGTGCTTACATTGAAATGGCTATGTAGACAGAGTGATCATTAATGTGGTGGTTTGTGTGTGCAGATTTGAGAGCACAGTGCAGATCAGTAAGCTGCAGGACCTGGTGAACCGGAGTAAATTGGCTCGTTGCAGAGGGAGGTTCGTCTGTCCTGTGATCCTCTACAATGGCAAGGTACTAAACCTCTTCCAACCCAACACAACCATCACAACCCTCCCTACCATAGATCCATTTAGAGGATGTAAGGTGTCTTTGGGGGGTAGATAGCAGGGCAGTCAAATTTGAGATGCAGCTCAGCACTGTCAATATGTTATAGATAGATAGATACTTTATTTATCCCACAGGGAATTCTTGTAACCAACAGCACAGAAAAACACACAAACCAAGCTGCACAAATGAAAAATGTAAAAATGCATAAAGCAGACAATTATATATACAACAAAACATAGTACAAACCTCCAAGTAAGAATGTATACATTATAATAATATGTATGTGATGCAATGTAACAGCAGTGTTCCACCCCTCTGTTGGGAGCAGTTAAAGAACTGTTTGGCCCGAGGTATGAATGACCTCCGGGGTCAGTGTGCTGAGCAGGGACAGAACATGCTCCTCTGTCTGGTGATAGTGCTGTACAGAGGGTGCTGAACATTGTCCATACAAAGACTTGGTGCGTCTTGTTACCATTTTTTTTCCCTTAAGGAACATCATAGAAAAATCCATGTTGGGAAGAACTTAACATTTAACAGATTTCTGAAGGTGAGGACTTCTGTTCTGTAAACTGCTGAGAAAGCCCCTTATTATCATTTCATTACAATACACTCAGCTTTCCCTTCATACACAATTTATGCTAATCAAAGACGGTTTAGGCACCCAGGCACAAGCTGGCCCTTTCTTTTATCTACATGACAAGATAAAGGAAAACTTGATTTATTTATTTATTGTTTGTGTTTTATTATAAACACATGCGAGTATGAGCAGTGAGACGACAGTCTGCAGTATTCTTTCTTCCTCATTGCAGCATATTTGCCGATCGTCCACTCTGGCAGGATGGGGGGAGCTGTATGGACGCACGGGCTACAACTACATCTTCTCAGGTACAACACACACACACAGAAACAAAAACACACTTACACACCATAATTTTAGCCTCAACGGGAAGTTGTGGCCAACTTATTTTCCATGGGAGGTTCCAGTTCCTGTTAATAGTTGCAGTAGCTGTCAGACAGCTGTCAAACCTTTCCTGTTGAGACTTGAGACTTGAGGGGGTAAGCTTCATTCAGAACTCAACAAGTACAACCCCCGTTCCAAAAAAGTTGTGTAAAATAGATATAAACAGAATGCCTCGAATTCCAAATTTAGTAGCCAGTATATATTTACAAAATCAAAAGTTTATCAGTTTGAATATAAGATATATTCTCTTTGTACAGTTTCCAATTGAATATATGCCAATATAATACAAGTCTCAACTTTTTGGGAAGTTGGATTGTATAGCAAATGTGATGACATTATCACAGTATTATAATAAAATGATGAGGAAAGTATAATAATAAACCAAACAATTTCACTTGGATGTATATCCAAGTATATGTTATCCTTGGCAAACTAGCTAAAATATACAACAACTGTGCTAAGCTTCTTTTGAAGGATGATGCCAGTGTATTACTACCTGGATCTAGGTTTTATAGTTTTTGGCCATAATTGCTTTCAACTCTAAATCTGTGTATTCACAAAGTGAAAAGCTGAGATCTGGGAATTTTTGCGATTTCACAGATAACGTGTGAAAGTGCAGGAACAGGAGGAGTCCAAGCTTGCATGGAGAATGTAGTTGAAAAGAAAATCCTCCAAAAATGCTATCAAAAATCCCTCATAGTTAACTTCCTGCACAACAGTTGTGCTTACTGTAGTTATGCACAAAGTCAGGAATTAGTAGTAACATTTCAGGTGCACTCTATCCCACTTTAATGTTGGAATAACAGTTTTTAGATTAGGGATGCAACTAATGATGATTTTCATCATTGATCACTATGCTGATTATTTTCTTGCATAACTGAGTAAGTGTTTGGTCTATTTAACACCAGGAACAGTTAAAAATTCCAGTGACAATTTCTTCAAGCACAGGGTGAAATAATGTGATGTGTTGTTTCGTTCAACCAACAACCCTAATGCCAAAGATATTCAGGGTACGCTCATGAGAGAACGAGATAAGATGCATATTCTTAATTCTTTCATCATCAATTGACTGAATATATTAATCAGTCAGAATAGCTATGGGGTCATTAATGCCACTAGCTATAGCAGGGATGTCAAACTGATCCAGTAAAGGGCCGCTGTGGCTGCAGGTTTTTGTTCCAACCAAGCAGGAGCACAGGTGATACTGATAACTAATCAGCTGAGTGAAGACAGTTCAGCTGATTGAATGATTGGATTCAGGTGTGTTTCTGCCACTCTGCCCTTTCCTGGATCAGTTTGAAACCCCTGTTCTAGATGACAAAAAAACAAATTATAGTAGGTCCAAAAATGGTCATAGTGTAGTTCACCCAAAAATGCCTAAAAATGCTGTTGGACCTGGGTAATAGTATAGTATATCCAAAAATATGAAACAAGAAACACTATATTATAGTGTGTCCAAAACTGAAGAAAAAAAATGGCATACTATATTATATTTTAAAATGTCAAAAGAAAAACACCTTATTATAGGATGTCCAAATGTTGATTTTTGTCAAAAAATGATCATTCTGTAAAATGCTTACAAATGCTAGAATTGGCCCTGTTATACTCTGTGAAAACATAATACAGCATAATATGTCCAAACATGGCAAGAGCACAGGTGATACTGATAATTAATCAACTGAGTGAAGACAGTTCAGGTGATTGAATGATTGGATTCAGGTGTGTTTCTTCTTGGTTGGAACAAAAACCTGCAGCCACTCGGCCCTTTACTGGATCAGTTTGACACACCTGAGCTATAGGCTTTGACTGTCTGACATGTCTCATGTTTCTGAGTGAGACAGTTGATGTGTTTCCAGATCTCAGGAATGATTTTGATCCCCATTAGAAGTGAATTACAAAAACTACAGAATGACATTGAATTTACAGTACACAACGGGGTAATCATGTTGTTTCTTTCAAAACTTCAATTCAAGTCTAATTCTATTCAGGGTTGAGTCACATTATCTACCAGATAAAGTTATATACAGTACACACCTGAATCACTGAAAGACTGTTCCTGTAATATTTGGCCAATAATTAGCTCACATCAACCTCTCGGAGGTTCCTCATTTCTAAAATACTGTTGACGTGGCCTCATGGATTAGGTTTTGTGAGCTGCAGGCATTAGCAAATGAAGTTATCTGGAGAAGCTGACTGGACTTTTACATTACTGTGATTCATTTGGCAGATGCCTTTTTCCAAAGCACTTACAATAAGTGCATTTTACCTCCATGGGAACAGAAACTAGATGTTATCGGACGTACAGATGCATCGACCACAAACAACAACTGCAGAAAGTGCTGAGTGTGAAGCAGTCAGCCAAACTTTCTATATTTATACAAATAGTCCTGCAAACTACATGCTGAGGACGAGGATCAATTCTGCAGACCCACTGAAGATAATTAGTGTCTTCTAATTCTAATAATTAATAAAGCTGATTTGATTTCCATGAGTAAATCTGTTCTCACGCCTGAGTCTGAGGGTGATAATGTTTCAGCTGTGTGTGACTAAAGACAAACATCAATCTGTTAAGATTAATAGTTTTAGTATGACTCTCCTTTTAGTCTTCAACCTCTATACAGTGAAAATAATTAAAGAGGGCTCTTGACCACACATTGTGTTTTGAAAGACACAGATGTTGATATTCAAGTGTTAAAGAAATCTGTGAATACCTTTATTTTTCATCATAAAACTAGCTGATATATTGGTTTGACTCTTATATAACATTCTTCTCTACTGTTCCCATAAGAAAGTTATTCATTACCCACTCCATACAACAATATTAAAAAGACAAATAGATCTGATTGACAACAGCTGTGACACTGTTTGTTAGAAGGTTGTAAACTTTTCAAATAAAGGTGTGGACTGCTTCCACTTGATGGTATTATATGCATATGGATATATTCCCCTTTATTTTCTTTTTTATGATTTTTCTATAAATGATACATTTGAATGATGAACATTTTCTAGTTTACTTATGTTGCATGCTTGTGCTTTTGGTAGGAGGCACTGATGACACGTGGACAGAGTCTGAGGAGGTTCCAGAGGATGACAGTGCAGTCAGGTAATCAGATTACTTTAACCACATTAGTTTACAATGTACATGAGACACTGGTCAGTACGTGACACTAATCTGTGAATGTGTTATATGTTACAGACTGAAAGACAACTTTTCAACTTCTCATCAAATTCAAACATAAGCCGCGTTTCTATCATGTATTTCGATGAGCATTTTGAAGACTTGCATGAGAAATGCTTGATGGAAAGAATTTAAAACTGTTTCTACGCTCTGTCTTTTTCGAAAAATACCTAATGCGCTAAGCGGGAGAGGGAAACGCTTTTTTGGTAATAAACTCTGGCATAGCGAGCATTTATCACATGACTGATCAGCTGTTTCTGCTCGGTAGGTCATGACGAGTTGACATGAAAGAACAACTATACCTTTCCCAATTTAGTCCAATTCCTGAGGACATATTTTCTCTCATGGGTGGCCAAAGTTGTCTGATTAGCAACCTGTTTTTAATTAAATTTTTTTCTCTCCTGCTGTTTTCTTTTCTTCTACTACTATTTACTGATGGAATAGCCTACAGCATTACATTACACCGTCATCTTCTGACCGAAGTATGTTTCTGCAGCTGAAGGAAACGTCCTTAAATAGCATTTTCTTTAATGTGAAAAATTCAGCTTCAAAATAGTTTAGACTTTAATAGAAACACGGCTATTGTCTACCCAGAGAGTCATTTTTTCTATCAATCTTTCTCATCTTTAATTATCCTCCTCATCTACTCCCTTCACTGTCTTTGTGTCTCCCTCCTTCCCTCTGTTTCCTCCTCAGGAACGGGGACTCCCAGCTCTTTGACAAGGTTCGAGGCCACGACATTAAGCTGCTACGTTACCTCTCGGTTCGCTACATCTGTGACCTGATGGTGGAGAACAAGAAGGTTAAGTTTGGCCTAAAGTAAGGAACAGCACGAACTCTAGCTGTAATCTAGGTCACTGTTTCCACAGGGCTCTGTAAGAAACCTCATGGAAGACATCTTAATATTGACTCAGATTCTTTAGGTTTGGCTTGAGTTTTTTTTTGCAGATTCTGCCATCAATGTAGCCTGATGAAATCAGACTCATTTCTGTTCAGAATGTGAGTCTGAAACTGAGTGAATTCATGATGGTGGAAGAACTTCCAGAGATTCTACATACTCAAGAAAAGCTGTTCCGCATTTTACTTAACATGATTCAGTTACTGTCGGACTCAAGTAAAAGGTGTTTCTGATAATATAGTCCACTTCCTTTCTTATTACCCGAGTGTTGGTCGCACAAATAACGTGCGTCACATATTTTCCGTCTCGCCAGCTATACCAGTTCACATTAAACCTGCTTGGAATAGTCTTGCCTGTGTAACGCCTCTGTTACCACCACTGAAGGCGGCACAGAACCGGGATAACACCGTCATGCTTCTGGTGTGTTCAGATTACAGGCGAAACGTTACAGAGGCGTAAATATTGCAACTTGAAACGTCAGTCTGAAAGGGGTTATTCTCACAGCAGATTAACGGTAGATACAGGTGTTTTAATATTTCATTAAAAGAACATACTAACAGTTAAGGATTTGTTTGCTAAATTAAGCCTAACAGCCAGCAGTGTCTTTTAACATACGTTCCAGAATATATATTTATTCTGCTATTGCTGCTATAAGCCGTTTTGGCCAATCAAATGGCTCTGTATTATGTTAAAAGTGTTGAGCATTAAAATACTGAATGTACAGATGAATGCTCACCGTGCATCTCGTCACCTTTTTGTGTCTGCAGTGTGACGTCCTCTGAGAAGGCAGACAAGGCCCAGCGCTATGCAGACTTCACCCTGCTCTCTGTGCCTTACCCAGGTAAACTCCTAAACATAGAGAAACATATATATTGTTAGTCTCAGTTGTTTTGGTGTGAGATTTTGGACGTAAAGACATCTGCCTTCTCTTGAATTAAATAGAACTGTACGGCACTTTGTCTTTCCAGAAGATCATGGCTCGGTTAAGACAATCCTCAGGCCTCGTTGTTAGCACTTTCATGTGGGAACTATACTAGAACAAAGCCTGTGTGTAACTGTTTCATCACTTAATAGTAGGTTTATCAAACACATTTCTTAATGACATGAAACAGCATTTTAAAACCCATACAATTTCTAATGTGTAAACATGTTAGACATCAGTTGAGAGCAGAACAGGCAGGGACAGCTTCCAGATCCATGTTAGGAAAGGATGTTCTCAGAGATCTTAAAAACTTCTGATCACCGTATGTCATGTGGAGATGGGGTTTGATTCAACATGTGATAACTTTCTATGTAGTTTGCCTGCAGCTGGACCTTAAAGTAATAAAGAAGTCCCTTTCATTACTTGAGTAGTAAAAATTACGGCCACATAATGTGGTTTCAGCTAAAACTCCTGACCATGTGTACTAAATGTGTTTATTTTTTTTCTTGTCTTGTAGGGTGTGAGTTTTTTAAGGACTACAGAGACAGAGACTACACAGCAGAGGGTCTGGTGTTTAACTGGAATCAGGTATAGAAACGAGTCTGTTCAGTCTGTGATGATGTTCTATCTTGACTCTCAGTATTAATCTGATACATAAACGTGTCTCCACTGACAGGACTATGTGGATGCTCCTTTGACAATCCCGATGTGCTTTACTCAGAACTTGAACATTGACTGGTCTCGATATCAGGTAATGCTTCTCCTCTCTTCTTATCTAATGTCCTCTCAACCAGCTGTGACTCACTTTTTCTCTGGAGTATCTGCGGTGTGTCAGTGCCATCTGTTGTTCAACCTGCTAAGTGCTCTGGTCATGCTTCAGAACCACTCGCACACATACAGCGATAGTTACACACTGTGCATTCAAACACACATAACTGTATTTTAAATCCATACTGGTGCTGCCATAACAAACAGACTTTTATTAGGATATTCAAACAGCTAAAACAAACAACTGGGGACGAGCTGATGCATGATGTATGATAGTGCCAGAAAACTTTAAGGACAACATTGTGTGTTCTTGTTGTGTGTGTGTATGTTCAGTCGTGGGACCTGGTGGAGCAGACCCAGAACTACCTGAAGCTGCTGCTCCACATCATCAACAGTGATGGTACGTTCAGCCGGCTGTTTTTTTGTTCTGGGGTTAATGTTAGTGTGACTTAGGCTCAGGTTAAAATTAGAATATAATGACTGATTTGCTTATTGTTTTCTTTTCTTGAGTATTAATGCACAAATTAAAATGTGTTTATGCTTAAATACTTCATGAGTTAATCAGAGGTATTCAGTTACGGATAAAAACTTAAGTGACATAATTAGTTTTCAATCAATTAACTGATTATACTGATTTAATTCTGTTAATTTTCCAAACTTTCTTTGTGCGTTTGTATTGACAAACTGATCAATAGATCAATCAAGAAAATCATTAGCAGTTTCTGCTCCGTAAATAGACGTTTGTGGTTATTGTTCACTTAAATGCAGCCTTCTCAAATGTTTGCATAATGCTATGGCTCCAAGCAACAACTGTGCTCACATGGCCCAGGAGAACTTCAACGCTGCAGAATAAATAAACAATCAGCTGCTCAGAAATACATGCTACATGTACTTTGTTGTGCCTAATCAAAATATAACATGAATTCTATTTAACCAACACTACAGCAGCTGCTATAGTGCTTGAACCAATTAAAGTATAAGAACTAAATCTTAGCAACTGCAACCAAATCTTCAAAAGTTTTTTAACTTCATATTCATTTAAAGCTGCACTGTTACAAATGTTGATATTAAAGAGGCTGTACACAACATTCAGAACATTAATCAGAATAAACAACTATTTAAAGACGTCAAACAACAGCAAATTGCTTTGGTATCATTTCCTTGTGTGTGTCCCACTCTCCCCCGCTCTGCACTGCTCTCATATGCGGCTGATATCCACTTCCTGACCCACAATTTTGAAATTGTGGGTCAGGAAGTGTTACACTGGTTACAGGTTAAACTGTTTGCGTTGTCCCCGGTGGCAGCTTTCGATACGCTCTGAACTCTGTGTACAGCCACTTTATTAATGCTCTACTGTCCTGTATGAACTGTGCTATTCATTAAACACTTGGTGTTGATGTTGTGTGTTTTAGATGAGAGTGGTCTCCTGGTGCACTGCATATCAGGCTGGGACCGAACGCCTCTGTTTGTGTCCCTCCTCCGGCTCTCCCTGTGGGCAGTAAGTTCTCTCTTCTTTCTC
Organism: Serranus cabrilla; assembly: GCA_903364295.1. Lineage (NCBI taxonomy): Eukaryota > Metazoa > Chordata > Actinopteri > Perciformes > Serranidae > Serranus > Serranus cabrilla. Next base: position 284,045 of record CAFUXE010003096.1, read on the forward strand.
CTCCCTTGGTGTCCTGCCTCAGGACACCAATTTTTTCATTTAATTTTTCCCCATTGACATTTATTAGTGACTTCAGGGGCCACACGGTGGTGTAGTGGTTAGCACTCTTGCCTCACAGCAAGAGGGTTGCGGGTTCGATCCCCTCCTGCGGCCCTTCTGTGTGGAGTTTGCATGTTCTCCCTGTGTGTGCGTGGGTTCTCTACGGGTACTCCGGCTTCCTCCCACAGTCCAAAAACATGCAGCTCAGGTTAATTGGTGACTCTAAATTGCCCGTAGGTGTGAGTGAGCGTGTGAATGGTTGTCTGTCTCTATGTGTCAGCCCTGTGATAGACTGGCGTCCTGTCCAGGTTGTACCCCGCATACGCCCAATGCAGCTGGGATCGGCTCCAGCCCCCCGTGACCCGGGGGTTGACCCGGATAAGCGGATATAGAAGATGAATGAATGAATGAATAGTGACTTCAGCAATCTAGCCAGTCATACCTCTCCACATACGACTCATTTACCATTTTCTACAGGTTTTTATTAGCCTCTTCTATGTTAGTTGCATTGATTTAAAAAAATCACTCTTATTCTATAAATATGTAATCTCAAAATGTATTCCACATTGATGTTTGACTCATTCTCGTTATGTATTTTTACAGGATGGAGCCGTGCACGCCAGCCTGGAACCGGCCGAGATCCTTTTTCTGACCATCGCTTATGACTGGTTCCTCTTCGGGTAAAAATAATCATTTATATCATCGCTATCATAATTTCATGAGTTCATGGTGTGCTATAACTCACAGCGCATTAGCCAGCATAAATACTTTAGAGGTGCATGTGCACCTTCTCCGTGCCATCTGGTTTCAGTTGTACCATGTTTGTCTGCGACACATAATTGAAAAGGGGCTGTTTAATGGAGCGGTGGGAGAGGCGGGCCGGGACACCATGAGTCAAGTGCTTCGACTCTATCCGTGCTCTTGACCGCCTGTTTTATCCTCCCAGTCTCCACGGTTTCTATCTCTTGTTCACACACACTCTCTCTTGGGGTTCTTCTTTCGTAATTACCAGAAGGATTTTCCAATCTGCGCTCATCAGAAGCAGTCTCGTAAAAAAGCCCTTTCACTGCCAACTAGCCCATGTAATTATACATCAGCAGGTTTGCCCAAACCCTTGGGACATTGGCAAGCAGAAGAAGTGTGGCTGTGCATGTGTGTGTATGTAAAAGAGAGTGAGAGAGAGAGAGCGGGAAAGATCAGTGGCAAAGCAGAGAGACGGGGGGGGAGCGCCCAGAGGGGCCATAGCTGCTGCATGTCACCTAATCAGTCACAACTGAATCATATTTACAGTCCAGATTATTTGTGGAGGAATCTATAGAGCTACAGCTGTAATAAATCAGTGTTACAAAATCTCTCAAGAGAACATAGTAGATTTTGCAGCAGTGCTTGTGCAGTTTCTGCACAATTTCTGTTGGAAGTCAAGCTGAATCGATTTCTAGTTTTGCCGATCCAGTCTAGTGTTTTAGTAGCCTGACGACGTCAGAATGTGAGTCTGAAACTGATCCATGGGGCTGTGATTATGGGGCGTGTTTCAACCGAACCAGGGGGAAAAAATGCCTCTTTGCTCTATTGCAGGGGTGTCAAACTGATCCAGTAAAGGGCCGAGTGGCTGCAGGTTTTAGTTCCAACCAAGCAGGAGCACAGGTGATACTGATAATTAATCAGTGAAGACAGTTCAGCTGATTGAATGATTGGATTCAGGTGTGTTTTTGCCACTCTGCCCGTTCCTGGATCAGTTTGAAACCCCTGTTCTAGATGACAAAAAAACTAATTATAGTATGTCCAAAATTGGTCATAGTGTAGTTCACCAAAAAATGCTGTTGGACCTGGGTAATAGTATAGTATATCCAAAAATATGAAACAAGCCCTGACAATTTCATTGGTCATGTTTTTTTGATACATCGCATAGAAGCTCCTCAACAGAGAAGTGCCAGACCAAACTGCCCGCAGAAAAATGTTGTAGGCGGGGCTACAGTTCGGCTGCACCCAGGCTAATGTTTTAGCTTAAACTGATCTGATTTCACACAAACAGGCTAAACCAGCTTTTGTCATAATGATGTAGCATACATCATCATGTAGTGTTTCCCAACATAACCCTGACTTGGGCCGGCCAGGCATATTGACGGCCCCCAGAGACATGGCAGGGTTACTCTCAAAGAAACCTGCACAAACTGCCTGTTGTACTACTGATTGTGGTAGATAGAGCAGACTCGTTAATGCTGCTCAGTCACTGCTTGTCTGTGTCGGCTTTGTCACATCTAGAGATTTATCTATTTGTCGTCTTATTAATTCTTTCACCAGAAATAAGTGCCTTACAGACTGTAAAAGAATAAGCTCTTAAAAGTTTGAATAAGTGTAAAATCACAATGTTGGGCCCAGTGTTCTTTCTGAAACTTTCTCTTACGCCTCAATATAATTGAGGTGAATGGAATTCTATTAATGCTCGTGTTGCACAGTGTAAACAATGGTCACTCTGGTTTCCACAAACCAGCTACTTTTTAGAAACTAGTTCTTAAGGTGCAGGTAGTTGCAGATTTTTAATCATCATCATATCACTTCTTTAAAACTACTTTTTACTACGTTTTTTGCCATAAATGATGCATTATTATTTATTTTCAGTCACATGCTGCCAGATCGACTCTCCAAAGGG
>CAFUXE010003096.1:294230-306388 GCA_903364295.1 Serranus cabrilla
CCCAGACATATATAGATATATAGAGAATCACCCACGGATTGGAGGGTCGGTGGTTCGATCCTTGACCATGGCAGTCCACATGTTAAGTATCCTTCGGCTAGAGACAGAATCCAAAATTGATGCTCCAGATGCTGCGCTCATCGTGTGTGAACGAATTCCTGTTGGTGGCGCCATGTAAGGTGGGAGCTGACTCACTTACGGGCAATTTTGAGTCACCAATTAAACTTATAAGCCTCTATGAAAATCAGCACATGTAAATGTATGACACAGCTTGGTGTATTATAAAATGCAGTGACCTGTAAGTACCAGGATGCTCAGTAACTAACTTACACATCGGACTCTCCCTGCTTTTAGTGTAGTTTGTCTGTTTTTTTGTTTTTTTTTAATCTTCACATCTTTGACTCGTCCTCGCTCTCTGTCATCTGTATCTCTCAGGTTAGCAGCAGACTACACTCGGTCAGGCTCCTCCCTCTCTACAGAGTATGGGAGTTGGCAGATAGTTTCAGGTTGTGGCAGCATCCATGATCACGCTCACTTCCCTCCACCACTAGCCTCAGCCTCCTCCGCCTCATCTGCTGTAGCTGCTGCCTACGACTCCCCCCTGCCCTTCAGCTTTCAGGATGAAGGACCGAGTGGACGAATGTAAGTAACACTGTACAACCCCTCCTGTCAGGCTTTGTGTTAGAGCATCAGCTAGCATGTATATACTGTATATACATATGCTGTACAAAACAATGCTGTACAAAACAATATATACTGTGTTTTTTACCGCCAAACAGAGCTTTCCTTCAACTGACTTCATAGTGGATACATTTTTGTGTGACAGTAAATTTAAGCATTTGTTGCCGCCTAATTCTAGATATTTACTTACTTTGAATGGCATATCACAAATCACAAGGCGCAGTTGTCAGACAATGTCTGACCATGGAATTCTGATTTTCTCAGCAGCAAGGCAATGACTGCTGGTTAACAATTACTGTTGCCTGAAACCACAGAAACGGTGTAAATGAGAACAAGCAAGTCATGATTACAGTCTACTGATACTGATTAACAGTCATTATTTTGTGTTACACTGATGTCACAACAAAGGACTCAAGTACAGAAAGGAGTTTGTTCAACAAGACCCTTGAAAAAAAGATTTTGCATCTGGATTATGTCCTGCTCGGTACATACTGTACCGTGTTCTGACAGTGTGTTCATGTAAAACATGACTACATAGTGCAGAGGTGGTAATGCTTTGGGTGGCCTTTGTCACTGCTCTCTGCCCCTCACTAAACCAATCCACAGTTCAGGATGAGGATCAAGGGAGATAGTCTTCTCTCTAACTCACCCTCCTTCTCCTCTCTCCTATCAGGGGACAGAGTTTATATTTTATCTTCTGATTTCTTTGCAGATTTAATATTCTCTTCAGTTTCTCATTATTTTTACACTTTCTCTCCCTCACTTTTCCTGCTCTGTCTTGTTGCCCATCCCTCCCTCTTCACCGCTCCAGGTGTCCCTTCCCTTCTGAGCGCCAGGCCCGTCTGGAGGCGGTGCGGGAAGTCTTCCTGGCTGCCTACAGCTCCACTGTTGGCCTCAAGTCATCAGCGTCCAGCCCCTCTGGCGCCATCTCCGGCCTGCTGGAGCAGTTTGCCCGTGGGGTCGGCCTCCGGGGCACCAACGCCATCGTTTGAATCCTCTCAATGTGACTTCTTCTGCTTCCATCCATCCATCCATCCATCCATCCACAGTTGATACAACATGCGTGGACTCAGTACAATAAGTGCCAAACATCTCTGTTCAATTCAGGGATGAAGCATTTTCTTCTTGAATTTCCTATGATTTTATTTTCAGAGCTTTTATGCGTGATTTTAATTTTTTTTTTTTCTGTGCTGCTCCAGCGTTTCTCTGGACTCTGTTGAGTTCATCAGTGTCATTCAGGAAGGGAAATGTTTCAGCCACAGTATCAAAAAGGGATATTAAGAATGCTTTCTCGCTGCTGAAATGTAAAAAGATGAGTTATCTGGCCTGTACCTGCTACAGGCGGAATATAAACACTTCTTCCTTCCTCTGTTCTTCCTTAACCCTTTCCTTTAATTTAACAGAAATTTATTTTGCAGTGACCGTCCCGTGTACAGGCAGCCATACTGAATGTTTCTCTTGCTTTGTGCTGCTATTAATTACTGATCCAAGCGGAGGGATGTTGTTTTGTTTAGGCAGATTTTAAAGACCAGACAAACACAGCACTTATTGTGTTCTCACAGAAATGGCACCAAGCTGTTTTTGGTTTGTAATTTGGCACAATTGATTAAAATCATAATATCTCATCAGTTTTAGCGTTTACAGATTTGGGGTTTAGATGTAATGGAATTTTACTTAATTTTACTTAATGCAACACTCACATGCCATATGTATGCTGAATGAGCTGCTGTAATAATTACAGTGAAAGGATCTCTTCATGGCACAAGTTAGGGGACAAAGTCTACAGTCCTCTTTCAGCTGAAGCTAAGTTGAGTCAGTGCCAGTGTTTGTCAGAGAAGAGTGACAGGAGCCATTCAACAGGGATATGACGGTTACATGTTGAAGGTATTCATGAAGTTGAAATCCTGCCTTTGTTCTCCCCTTCACACCGGGTCAGTCACTGTGTGAAGTGCTCTGGAAAGTCCAGCCACTGCTGGATGCAGCGCCTCAGTTTTGATAAATGAAAGCTGTGGGAGGAGGGGCTTCACACAGGCACTTTGTTTGAACTGAACTACACAAATGAGTTAGCGGGATGTTTTGTTACGTGTTTTTATCTGTTAAGAGTGGTTACACTGGGAGAAAGACCAGTAAAGAGAAAAGGGACAGTTACAGCGACTCTTTGAGCATCTTACAGCATGTGAGGATTTAACTTAGAACTTTCAACTTGCATGATATTTTTTTATGAAGTAGGTTTTGTTGAGTGAGCTCACATAGTACAGTTTTGGAAGATCTTAAACCAGGAAATAAGGCAACAAACGTATCCAAGCTATGGTTTCCCCTCGCCTGTCTAATGTCTTCATATCCTCTACTTGAGTCCATATCCAGTCATTTCTTCTTCAGTAGCACTGACATGGTAGCACAGAAGGCACTGAGCATTGTGGTAGCAAATCTGTAAAACCTGAAGGCCTTTTCAATGTTCTTTCTTGTTGGACTCCAGTGAAGCGAGGTCCACACGATTCCTGCCAGTGCTGAGATTTCTGCCCAGCTATTATCACACAAACGTGCACCTTCTTTCAGGTCACACTCGGACAGACATTTCTACTTGAGCTACATTTTGGGTAGATGAACTCTATCAAGTCCTTTACTTGAGAGAATTCTGCAGAGAGATGCTATTAGAAACTAGCTTGTTGGTGTTGCCAAACTGTTTTGACGGCTGCTGTACCTCAGGACCTTTTGTTGTGCCTTTTTATCTTCAGCAAAACTGGATCAGATGACTACTTCCTCTGGTCCAGTTTCAGGTGTATTTCTGTTTCTTAAGTAGTTTTAAGAGTTTGGGGTGTTTGCAGCTCATTGATGAATTTTGACTGTAGAGCATTAGGAGCATTAGCTTTGCAATAAAGCTGTTGCAGTTTCCCTATTTTCACTCACTTGGTTGCAACATTCTCAGTTTTTGTTGTTGTACAGTAACCTAGAGCTGTTAAGTCTAATGGACACCCTTGATGAGTGAGGTTTCCATTTCAGCCTTTGAAGAGACTGTACTTGTACTAGGTAATGAGGATTTATTGATTTAGGGATTATTCCTCGAAGGATTTTGGGGAAATACATTTATTCACTTTCCTTCTGATCGTAAGACGAGAAGATTGACACCAATGTCGTGTGTTTTAAATACGGAGCTAAAAACCAGGACACATTTGGCCTAGATTAGCATAAAGATCTGAAAGGACACAGCTAGCTTGTAACTTAACTTAAAACTACAAAAATATGCATACAGACACTTCAAAAACTTTACTACAACATGGTATGCAGTTTTTTGAAGTCAAGTAAGGGTTAAACAAATGAGATATGTGTGCACCACTCAGTTTTTTCGGGTGTTAGGTGTATTTTTCGGACTGGATTTAGCTAGCTAATTCCCCTTTTCTAGTCTTTATGCTAAGCTAGGCTCACCCCCTCTGAATCAAACCATGACTATTTAATGCATAGGCAGCGTGATTCATTTTCACATCTTACTCTCAGAAAGAATAAGAACAAGCATATTTCCCCAAATTTTAGAAGATCATTTCAACTTGCAGAATTCTATGTTCTGCTTGATTCTAAATTCAGCCTTTTTCTGTACTACACAAACACATTTTCTAAACTATTTAAGCCACAGTTGTGTACATCCCTTTATTCTTGATGTATTAAGGATTTTTTTAAACATTCGGTCACATGGCTGGATGTGTCAGTTCTCTGCATGGCTGTTGAAGTGGTCTAAGTTGTACCCCTCCACAAACTGACACTATTGCAACCTGTCCAGCTTTATTCGGGAGAAGTCTGACTTTGAGGTGTAGACTCATCTCCCTGACAGGTTCTAAGCTTTCTTTTTATGAAATCTTTCTTTTCTGAAATGGAGTTCTAATACACTCAAAGTTTCATATCGTTTATTTTTTATTTCGGTATAATTTTACTGTTGTCCTGGAGCTTTGAAGCAGCCAATCCCAGGACACTTGAGATAACATTGTCATTGTCAAATTGCTGAAAACAGTCATTGTAAGAAGAAAAAAAAAAAGCTCTCATTCTGTCCCAATTGCAACATATGATGGTTTTATTTGTTTTACAATTCAATTTTTATTTCTTTTATTAAAATGCTGCATTGCACTCATCCTGAGGTTCTGTGTAAAGAGTTTTCTTTGTACAGTTGATGCATTTTTAAGTAATTCTACCTTTTGTTTTTTGTTATAAATTAATCTTAATGGTTGGCAGGTGACAGGCTACAGTGAAAGATAAACTGAGCAGCAGGTGGCAATTGTGAATAAACAAAAAAAAAATGTGCCTTGCTTATTTATTTCTTGTCCAAATGAATTTGCTTTAGCAGATAATCTCAGTGGCTTCGGATTTATTCATATCCATGGTGAGATATATTAACTATTTAGACCACATAATCTTCCCTTAGCAGCTGAGCTGACGTTAAGTGGTCTTTCTTAACACGGATAAAACCTCTAAGTACATTTTGGCAAATGAGAATTCTATGTCGAATGTTATGTGATTGCATAGAGTAGTTATATAACTGGATGTTTCAAAATACCACTTTGTAGATCAAAGCAAGTTCAACTGTGTTAAGAAAAATAAATGGTCTTACTTTAACAGGACAACGGGAGACTGCTTCCTGTGGTAACATTCTCTCTTTGTCAATCCAAACCTGAAAGGGCAGAGGTCATACCGCACACTGACACTTCAGCAGGCCAGATGCTTGCTGCAACCTGCTCTGAACCCAGTTGGCTGGTGGTTAATTAATCACCTCCATCTTCCCACTGCCTCAGAGGCATGAGCACTGACATATTTTAGTGATTAATGAATTATTAATTCAGAACTGTCCTCAACAGGTCTCTTGAGAATGAGAGCCCATGTATTAACGAGATTACCTGTATAAATGAAGGTTGAATAGACCTAAATTATTCTTGTGGCTTATGGAACTGTAAACTGTTCAGATGCCTTGAAAAAGTAGGACAGTGATTAATGCTACAACCCAATGGCATTCAATACTGTTCAATACGTTGTTTTTATGCTGTCATCTCTTTTTACCTTACCTAAATTGTCAATCTTGTGATCTTGATAACTTGGTCATCCATGTCCCAGATCTTGTGTTGTGGTTAGAAACATAGTGTGTTTTGTGGAGCTAACAGTGCGACCATGCATTAGGAATGACCTATGACAGTCAAAAGCGTATTTACAGATCTGCCAGAGGAGTGTGTTTGGAAACCAAATGTTTACACAGTGATAGCAGATCGGAGTCCTGTTCTTCATGTTTAGATGTTTAACATCTTAAGGCTAAAATGCTGTTATTGCACTAAAACACATATGATTGGCTGAGTGCTGATTGGCTGCAAGAGGTAGGTGTATTGAGACACGCCTCAGCCTGCCCTTGGTATTGACTTAAGGCTTACCAGAGACAGTTTAGAAGCAAGACAGTTCACTGACCAGTTCCCTCAGTTCCTGTATCTGTTTCATGTGGGCTAAGTTACTGCCACGCCCCTTGACGACACTAATGAGTCTTTTGATTCCAATGGGAGAAATTAAAAATGTTAGGGCCACATGTCTCCTGAACTTACTGCCACCAAAATGGCTTTTTTTCCATCCATCCATTCATCTTCTTCCGCTTTATCCGGGGCCGGGTCACGGGGGCAGCATTCTGAGCAGGGACACCCAGACTTCCCTCTCCCAGGACACTTCCTCTAGCTTCTGGGAGGGTCCCAAGGCGTTCCCAGGCCAGCCGAGTGACATAGTCACTCCAGCATGTCCTGGGTCTTCCTCTTCCTATTGTATCCGGGATCTTGTTCTTTCGGTCATGATCCAAAATTCATGACCATAGGTGAAGGTAGGAACGTAGATTGACTGGTAAATCAAGAGCTTTGTCTTTCGGCTTTACCATAACAGACCAATACAACGTCAATCTCACGTTCCATCCTCCCCTCACTCGTGAACAAGACCCCAAGATACTTAAACGCTTCCACCTCAGGCAGGAAATTTGACAGACAAATCAGGAGAGAATTGACTTCGTTTGAGATTTGATTCTGTCTCAGCAACTCACTCTCCTGAGATCTGGCAGAATAGACAGTTTTGGCATTACCCAAGATCTTACCATTTCAGAAAACTAAAAAAAAAGAAAATATTATTTTTTGACATTCACAATACTTCCAAATGAGTGCCAGGAGAGGCAACCTGACCCACTTAGGAGACAGAAAGTATATACCATTGTATTACATTGGTGGAGCTTGATAGTGCATCTTCCTTAAATCCAGTATCTTTGGTATTGCTGTGTGTTCCAACACCCATACTGTCAAATTATTTGGTATGTCAGAAAAAGATGTCCTATGTCCCAAAGCATATTATGTCACATGCAGTCAAAACCAGGATGTCCTACTACATCTGGTTGCATTTCGCAAATGAGCATACTTTTCTGACGCAGCATATTACTTAATTAGTCCTCTTCTTCTCAGGTGGGAAATAAGGCTTTGGCGATCCGATGCCATACACCTCAGTCTTTGCTGTTTTCTGAGGCTTGCCCCTGTGAGTTTACATTTCTCTGACCTTCAACTGCTCTGCGCCAGATGTTCTTTGGCTGTCCAGGCTTTAGTTTTCCCAGGTGGTGTCCATCTTAATACCACCTTTGGTATCCTGTCCTGGTCCATTCTGTGTGTGGTTTAACCATCTGAGCCGCTGACTTTTTATTTCATGAACCACACTGTTGCTGCCAGTTTTGTGGTACAGCTCCTTGTTGACACTTAATTGGGCCAAGAGTAGAAAATTAATTTCCTTAGGCCCCCCATTGTGGAAGGCATCGATCTTGTCTATGTCTCCTTTTAACACTCGCCAGCATTCTCAGCCATGCATTGGGACAGATTTGACATTACTGTTATAGAGTCTTATCTTAACATTGTACTGGCTAGACTTCAAGATCATCTGAAGACTTGCAAATGCTCCCTAAGCTTTGCCAAGTCTTGCTTGGATGTCCTCTTTTCGCAAACTGATAAGATTTCCCAGGTATCCATCCATCCATCCATTTTCAACCGCTTATCCAGGGCTGGGTCGCGGGGGCAGCAAGCTAAGCAAGGCATTCCAGACATCCTTCTCCCCAGCTACAACGTCCAGCTGTTGGACCCCAAGATTTTCCCAGGCCAGTCAAGAGATATAATCCCTCCACCGCGTTCTGGGTCTTCCCTGGGGCCTCCTACCAGCTGGACCTGCCTGGAACACCTCTAATGGGAAGCGCCAGGGAGGCACAACAGTTCGGTACAACGCCTGCATTGCTGCTGACACTGCCCCAAACCACCTATCCATCTCACGCTCTGTTCTACTCTCACTTGTGAATAAGACCCCGAGAGACTTGAACTCCTTTGTCTGAGGCAGTAACTATCTCCCCACCCAGAGACGATAGTCCACCGTTTTCTCGGCTGAGAACCATGGCCTCAGACTTGGAGGTGCTGAATCTCCTTCTAACTGCTTCACACTCGACTGCAAACCGCCGCAATGAGTGCTGGAGGTCCTGGTCTGATGAAGCCAAAAAAACCACATCATCTGAGATGGAATTCCAGAGATGGAATTCTCAGGTCACCAAACCGAATCCCTTCCTCACCCCGGCGGCCTCTTGAGATCCAACAACCACTGGGAACATGTTTGACATTGTGCCGAGTATACGGAGTGTGTAACAGAGTTGGTCTATACACATGTCTGACCTCCTCACAGACATGTGGACTGCAAAATAGCCTAATGTTTTAAAATACAGACAAAAATATGTTGTGGGGTGGGTTTATACAGACTTTTGATTATACCTCAAAGCTAACAAAGTTTTGCGCACCCCTCTGATCTCTGGGGGTCTGGACCCAAGGTTGGATCCCCTGATATAATCTGAGTCCCCGGATGTAGAGTGTGGGTATCAGCCTCACATTGATCGTGTCTCTCATGCAGCGTTCTCCTTGAGAGACACGATCAACTAAAAAACTTGGTTTACAAACCGTGAGCCACGGTACTTACATAAAAACTCAATTTGTTTGCTTTTGTTTACACACGGGACACCAGCCCCCCGTTCACCTGGGTGAAAGTCTACCATTTCCACCTCCCCTCCCTCCCACACCCAGTGAGACATCTGCCATTTAAACTGACTTTACATTGGCTTTGTGTCATGTGTGATAATTACTTGTCACCAGCATGGAATTTGATGTTAAGGGGTCATGGTCATTTCACGTAATTTTGTGAGATTCGGCTGTATAGATCCACCCCTCACTCCTCCCCAGTGCAAATATGGTCAAAAAACAAAGATGGCGACGGATGCAAAGTAAGATGGAGACAGCCGTAACGCCGAACTACGAGCAGTCCACAAACCAATGGTCCACTATTTTTATACAGTCTAAGGGTGTAATGTGTTGCCTACTGAGCTCTTGGTACCAATGTTGGGCCATATAGATAAAACTGACACAAATATAATCACACAATATTAACATGAAAACATATTGTCTTAAATCAAATGGTACATCCTTTAAAATTGTGTTCAATTTACAATGTCACATATTAGGGAGCTGTCATAAACGGGGTTAAAGGGTACTTTTAAAAGCTTCTTCCACCGCTTCCCAGTGGCACTAATCACTCTGCATACACAGACTAAAGTTGGGACTAGGCAGCAGAGAAACTGATGGAGGTCTCTGCCTCCACCTGGCGATGGATGGAGAGAAATAAGGAGCAGAGGAGCTTCTGGATCTGCCTCTGAGCTCTCTCTACCCCCCCTCTCTCGCGCTCTCTCTCTCTCTCTCTCTCTCTCTCTGTCTCTCTCTCTCTCGCCATGAATGGAAGCCTTATCCTCAGGTATGCCTACTAACCCTCAACTGCGCTCCAGCGACCGTCAGCAGCAACAACTACTAGTACAACCGGAGCCGGCCGATCCACTCTCCATCTGTCATTCTCGGGTGGATGGAACAGATACATTACAGCTACAAGATAAGTAGCTGTAATATAAGTGAGAACTTTAACGATTCAGAAGAAGTGATTAAACAGCATCAGTCATGGCGACAATAGGGGATTTCGATCCACTCAACTCCACCGTACCTGCGACAAAGATTGAAATCACCGTTTCCTGCAGGTAAGCAAAGAAAACATGTGTCTCTATAAGTCTTCTTACCTGTCAAGTATTCATATTATTACATTCACATAGTTACACATTTTTTATGCTTGGCATTTAGTCGTAATTATTTTTTTTTTTTACGGGGCTATGATGTTGTTATGCGCAGTTTACTGCCATTTTCCCCGAATCTGAGACTTCTCCTCGCGCTTCTGATCATTATGATGTGTCTTTAGCGTGCACGGAGCAACTCTTTTTTAACCCAAGGAAGAATTTGCATGTGCTGTGGGTGTAGAAGTGCGTGGGGGTGCAGTAACCAAGAGTACCAGGATTTATTCTGAGTGCCTTGGAGAGCTCCGGAGAGCACAACTCTGAGTGTGTGGATATTAAATGTGCCAACTGACAATAAAGAAAAGACAGAGAGGGAGCACTGATTGTGGTTTGAACAATAGTTATTTTATAAGACCTGAAGAGGAAGAGAAAGGACGGGATAGGAAAGACCGAAGAACACTTTAACTCATTTTCTAAGCAGAATCTATTATTAGCATTGGCAACTGTACTTCAACACACTGTAAGGCTCAAGAGCAGAAACAACAATGTTATATATATATAAACTTAAATGTAAGGGCAATGTCAATGTAGGATTTTCTTTCTGTACAGCTATAAAACAGGAGACTGATATTTACCAAGGCTTAATAAAAAGAATAATTGTAAAAGTGAAAGAAAGATGTATTTTAAAATATGGTCAGTTTCTGTGTATGTTATGGACAGGTAACTTAATAGTAGTACAGCCAAGGAAATAAGGCAAAGGAAATGTATGCTGGAAGCTGATGGTAGACAGAAGACCGTACTGCATGAGCCTCTCCAGTCTAGTGTCACATTCAGAGAGCAGTGGCTGATTCCTCTTCAAAAAAACTGATGATATGTGATTTTGCAGGCATGTTAGAACCCCTAATTAAAGGCTACTAATAGGGCAAACCTTTACTAAGATTAACAAAAATTGATTATACATTATGAGTTTTTAAAGGCCTTGAACATTTAATCGTGAATATTGCAGGGCAGGCAGCAAGCAGCACATGAAAAGCTCACACCCCAACCCTCTGGCATCACAATCCAGCAGACAGTATAATTTAGGAAGTCTAAGCCAGACACGGCCAAACATTTTATATGAGCAATTCCTGAGGGGGACACCAAAGGCACTGCTATGCTATTGTAACAGCTAATAATTATAGATATAACGATATCTTGACACTTTATCCATGATAGAACTATGAGACGATTCTCTTCTTTAAACAGTAGATGGAGCTATCTACTCCGGAAACTATAGAGGGTTTTCACGGCGCGTCATCAGCGCATCAACGCTACCGGAAGTCGCCATGTTGGAGGCACTTGTGTAAAAGAATGAACGGAGTACAATGGAGAATTGTGCGCTTGCGTCACTTTAAGTGAATTTAGCCTTGACTAAAAAACAAAAAAGATGTCCAAGATGCAAGGGCATACAGGGAAGGACTTAAACCACAACAAAAGGCTCGATATTTCGAGAAATTGCAGTTTAGGGTTTTCATGCCGCATCATGTCGTTCCACAACAAAGCACAGTTACTGAAGTAGATCCCGAACGCCGTCACAGAAAATGTTTAATTACTGCCATTTTTAAGGCTGTACCAATAGGTCAGACCGAGAAACATGTGAAATGTGCCGAAGAAATCCAGGTGTTGTCTAGATTTTTCCCTTGTAGATCCTGGTTGATCTTAGCTAACCACAAGTGTCTCCTTTCCTCTGATAACTTCTGGCATAACTCTCCCTGTTTTTTGATAACTTTAAGTCGGTAATATTCCAAATGTGTTTCTCGGTCTAATAAACGGCAGTAACTAACCATTTTCCGTGACTGCGTTCGGGATCTACTTCAGTACCTGTGCTTTGTTGTGGAGCGGAGTGCCTCCAACATGCAATCTCTCGAAATTTTGAGCCTTTTCTTGTGGTCCAAGTCCTTGGCGGCCACAGGATGCACTATTCTGCTTAAAATGGGAGCTGTGGCGGCATTTTGGCTTCCTTTTCAGGAGACTAGCGTTGCATATGGGACCTTTCTAAAACAAGCTGCAATGCAATTTCACCCGTTTCAGACATATACATGCATCAGTTCCAGACCCGCCATTTTAGATGTATGCATGGTCAGTTCCAGTCCCAACCAAAGCCTTTAGATGTATGGAGAAGGAGTAATAAACTCTCACTAAGACTGCCAGCATTATCAGCACAAAAATCATGCATTATTTTAAAACAGCTGCATGCCTTAACATCTCGACATCTGCCCGAAAATTTAAATATGCTGATATTCTTAAAATTGTGTAAATTCCAAGGTAGGAACACAGGCCAAGTCTTACTTTGCCTAGTTTTTTGTTATTTTTAAGAAAATAT
>CAFUXE010003096.1:346876-361145 GCA_903364295.1 Serranus cabrilla
ATGCACTTGTCGGAATAACGTCTATTTACCATTTCTGTCTTCAGTACTCACATCTACTTTAACCCTTAGAGAGCCACAGAGACCCATTTCTGTCTTTTTAATGGGGTCAGGCAATCTTTAGGGGGAGATAGCAGGTCGACAGTAGATGTCACACAGAAGTGGTGTACACCATCTGAAGCTCGCTGAAGTATGTGAATCTATTGGGTGCAGTCAGGTGATCAAGAGAAGGTCCAGTGGTTGTTGCCAGGCTTCAGTGAGACACAGAAAGTCAATCCTATTGTCTAGAATATCACTTTTATTTTCATTGTTCTGCCACAAACTGCATGAGATGATTATAAAGTGGGCATGTTTGTGAAGGGGAGACTTGTAGGTCCCATCAAACACATTTTCTTTCAGATATCTGGAAGTCAGAGGTCAAGGGTCCCCTTTGAAAATGGCTTTTCCATTTTTTCCTTTGCTAAAACTGTTAGCGTTAAAATAATTTTGGAGCATTATTTAACCCTCTGTCAGACAAACTACAAATATGATTTCTAAAAAGTTGGTGATGTGTGCAATGTAACATGAAGGCTTTAAAATGTTCTGGGTACATATTTGCAGAAACAAAGGTGTATCAGTTTGAACATACATGTATTGTTTTGTACATTATTCAATTGAATATGTTACAAAGGACTATTCAATTATCACATTCTATTTGATTTATATTTTAAACAAAACAATGGTACCAATCCTTATTAATGTGTCTAGTTCCACATGATACTAATGTCTTTACTTTAGATTTAAAATGAAGACAGAAATGTCAGTCATGTGAGGAATATTTTAGGATATTAGACTGTAACTGAGGGTGCCAATCAGATTTCAGGGATGGCCACCTCCAACCACTCCCTAGACACTTTGCACACACTAATTGAGCTACACATTGGTGTAATGGTTGCCATTGTTGCCCCACAACAAGAAGGCCACAGGTTTGAATTTGGCTTGGGGCTCCTCTTTGTGGATTTTGCATGTTCTCCTCAGTGCTCGTTCTCTCTGGCTACCTCCCAAAGTGTAAAGACATGCAGCTTAGATAAAATGGGTGACTCTAAATTGTCTGTAGGAGTGAATAGGGAGAAGTGAATTGACTGTCTCTTTGTGTCAGCACTGTAATAGTCTGGTGGCCTTTCCAGCATGTACCCCGCCTCTCACTCAGTCAGTTCTCGGTCAGCTGGGATCGGCTCCAGCCCCCCGTGACCCCAGTTTGGAGGCAGTTATGGAAAATGGATGGATGGACACACTCCAATTGTTACTTCCACTATGCAGTGAAAGGCTCAGACTATAGCCTATGGTAATATGCAACACTAGCAGGATGAGGTGGGCAAAGTGCTCAGAACAGACAGCATCAGATTTTCATCAGCCTTATTTCATCTTATAACATACATATCCATATATATTTGTAATATGTCTTTAAGTCATTCCTTTTTAAATAGGAACCAATGAGCCAGGGACAGGGTGGTCAGCCTTTCTATTGGATTTATTAACATTTAACAAAATGTAGAAAAATGCTAGCCTTATTGTTAAATGGAATACATTGAGGTTATGACTATAAGTATGTAAATTCACCAAATAATTAAGTCCTGCTCAGCCTGCTGTACAAAACAATCTAAACAGGTGGAAGAAGAAGAAAGATGTAAGAGTAGAACATGATTCAATTAAACTTTTCTTCGTCTATTGTTCCCTGCATTTTAATGCACCTAATTTGTTTTGGTCTTTCTCTCCATTTTTTACCACCATAGAGAAATACAAAAAGACCAAACAGGAGTGGATTAAAATGAGGCTTTGTGCTAAAAGTTTGCAGTGACAACCCACATTTCCCATCATGCCCAGTGCTGGGGTGAATATAGTCTGTTAAAAACTTGGTGGTTTGGTAATTATATCCTTCTGCTTTCAGCTCTAGTGGCAGTTACATTTCTAAACAGCAGTTAGTATGGTGATTACTTTGCCACTGCAGTCGCTCTGCTTATGGCTGCAAGCGTCAAAGATTACGGCTTTAAAGCTTATGGCTTTAAAGACTGTAAATATTCACTTAATAATAATAGCAGAATTTAATTAGGAAGAAAAGGATCTGTAAATTCATTCAAAATCTGAAAAAAAAAACCCTGTCTGCACAACAGTCCAAGCTCATGGCACTGAGCGTTAAGTTTCCACCCCTGGGACACATGACAGCAAATCTTTTGTTTCTGTCGTGCTGTGTGCTGAATGCATGCTTTGACTTTATATTAAAGTGTTAAGAGGAAATAGTTCTCTCATCAAATCAGTTTTTTATTGGTGCTATGCACATTTTTCAGAACACATTGACAGAAGTAATGGATTTTGACCCTGAATTTCTGATGGAGTTTCACAAAGTGCACTTTCCAGATAAGTAATGCAAGGTGGTTGAATCGTAAATGAAGTAAAACCAAATAAAAACAATTCAAATTTGTCACTCAAAAATGCTTCTGCTCCTTCTTGGCCTTCAACAATGCCTAAGTGAAATATAAATATTATAGCTCTTTGCAGCTGGAGGAAGGAATACACAACAACATTTACACACAGGGCACTTAGTTAAAGTCCAGGTCAGTAAAAAAGAACTCCTAAAATGCAGTTTGAGAGTAAAATAAACTGGCAAATAACTTCACAAAATAATTAAGTCTCTTTTTAAGTATTTTATTTGTTGTTTCTTTTAGTGCCTGCTTATCTTACAGGTGCCCAATTGAAGCAGCAGTGGTTATTGGGGATAAATGCCTCATTCAGTACCTTATTTCACTAAAGTACCACAAAGAAACCAATGATAAT
The DNA here is from genome assembly GCA_903364295.1 of Serranus cabrilla. NCBI lineage: Eukaryota > Metazoa > Chordata > Actinopteri > Perciformes > Serranidae > Serranus > Serranus cabrilla. The sequence continues at coordinate 349,685 of CAFUXE010003096.1, forward strand.
ATTACAACGGTTTAAAACTGTTGCTAAATCTACATTACAATTTAGCATTACATCTTTATTAAATGATAATATGAGGAAGAATGAGCCAAGACATTCTTTAAGGAAAAATGTGTTCCCTGAATAACGTGTAAAAGCAAAAAGATGAAACTGAACTGATTAATCTTCTTGGTAAAATACATGTACCCTTACCAGCTTGACTAGTATTGTAATTATTTCTAACGTAAAATTACAGGACATTTTTTGCATACTATTTGTGGCAATTTAGTAACAATATTTTTGATGTAATTAAAGTAGGGAAATTGAAAATCCATCAATCCCTGTAAGCCAACACAAACCTTTATCCATGCCACTAACATGTCTTCTATATGAAAAAGGAGGGAAAGAGCGCTGCTCTGTCCTGAGATATTTAGAGCTTTTGAAGCTGAGTTAGGGAGGCACTAAATCATGGATACTCAACGTGTTATGCCAGGGAGCCACCTTTGCAAAAATGCAGGAGGCCAGGGGCCAGGTAATATACAACCATTATTAACCTTTAAGAAGAAACTTCATAGTAATCTCTTTTCTTGTGGAGCTATCATAGCATGCAACAAACACAGTGAACTGAAACTTTGAAACTCCTTCACAATTACCGTTATTCCAACGGGGCCGATGCCCGGCCGGTTCAGAATACAGAATAGCAGAATACATCTTCCCCTTACAAATGTTGCTCCTGGCATTTACAGCCGACACTGGTACCCAAACACCACTGGTACAACACATGTGTGGTGCTTGTCTTGATCGCCATGGACAGCTATTCCGTTTTTATTAACACTGAGGAAGCTTATGCTAGCCCGTTAACGCTAGCAGTATCAATAATATTGCATTCAAACATATCAAATAAAATGAATAATACACGTTTTCATTTTGCCGTGTTGGCCACTATAACCCCGTCCCAGCCCCTGACGTAAGCTGTTTGCGGTTCAAGACCAGCAAAGAGTTGGTGAAAACCAAAGAACCGGTTCGCAATTTGGCACCGACCCAGAACCGGCCCCGGTGGAAAACGGGTAAATATAAGGCACTGGAGTATGTAGAGGCCAGATCATCATGTCACGTCAGATAATAATCCTAATAATGCAATGCAAAATAAACAATCCTAATGACCCATCTCCCAGACCATGATCTGGATCTACATACATTCTTGAAATATCTCTTCCTGAAGTATAACCTGCTGATGTCAGATGATTTGTTAAACAGAACCATCTTAGGAAAAGAGCAGGCAGTTGATTGGATGAACCATCTGTCTGTCATCTCACATCGTGCTGAAACCTCTTGGGGAGAAGAGCAAAAGCCTTTAGTGCTGTTCTCTGCTCTTCTTTTAATGAAGCAGGACCACAGCTCGACACTCCATTATTTATGCAAACCTGTTGAACGAGAAAGCTCAGGAAAGCACAAGGACTCCAGGGCGGAAGCAAATGCAGTAACATGTATTAATGGGACATGAATGCGCAATGATGAAGAGAGAATGAAGGAATAGAGGGGCTCAGTGTATCATGGGAAGTGTCCTGGCAGACTAAGCCTTTAGCGGCATAACTAAGGGCTGTTCCCAAGCAAGACTCAGCCAGCTCTAACTATAGACTTTATCAAAGAGGAACGTTTAAAGCTTACTTTAAAGAAGGAGAGAGTGTCTGCCTCTTGAACTAAGAATGGGACGTGATTCCATAGGAGAGAGTTTGATAACTGAAGGCTCTGGCTCCCAAGAAATTTTCAAATTCTAGATTTTACAGGGAGCCAGGCCAGCAAACAACAGTAGAATTATGGCCTCTTTTTCCTTGTTCTCATCAGTACACACGGTGTCTAAAAGGATTTATTGGAGCAGCCTGACAGTAGGGAGTTCTGGTAATCAAACCTCAAAGTTACAAAAGCATTAACTAGTCTTTTTGCATCCTTTTGAGACAGGATGTGCCTTATATTTGCAATGTTATAGAGCTGAAAAAGGCATTCTTTGAAGTTAGTTTTATATGGGAGTTAAAGGACAAATCCTGATCAAAGATAACCACAAGATTAGTTAGTATGGTGCTGTTGGACAGAGGTAATGCCATAAAGCGTAATCTAATCTTTCGATAATGTGTTTCAAAGGTGTCCCCGAAAAATAACTTCAGTTTTGTCCCGGTTTAACAAGTTAAGCTGATCAGTTTCAACAATATATATATATATTTAGATATAATCAATATATAGCAATGAAAGTTTATCAAATGTTTTATAATGATTTTGCCTAAAAGAAACATGAACAGTGTAAATAAAATTGGTCCAAGCACAGAACCTTGTGGGACACCATGATTAACATAATCATGCATTGAGGATTCAATGTTCACTTGAGCAAAAAGAGTTGATCTGATAGATAGGATTTAAACCAGCTATGATTCATTTAATGCCAATTAAATGTTCCAGTCTCTGTAATAGGATGTGATGATCAATGGTATAAAATGCATCAATCAGATCTAACAAGACAATAACAGAGACAAGTCTTTTGTCTGAAGCAGTCAAAAGGTCATTTCTATTTTTTATCAGTGCTGTTTCTTTGCTATGTTCAGCTTCAAATCCAGTCTGAAAATTTACTGAAACTATTGTTATGTAGAAAGTCACAAAGCTAATTGGTGAGCGCTTTCTCAAGGACTTTAGAAAGAAAGGGAAGGTCACTCTTCACGAGTGACCTTTTTAAGAAAGGTTTTATTACAGTTACTTTAAAGGACTGTGGTGCATAGCCTCTTAATAATGACAGGTTGATTGTATCTATGAAAGAAGAAGGGGGGAATGTCTTTAAGTGGCCTGGTTGGGGTAGGGTCTAAGAGACAGGTTGATGGCTTAGATGACAGAATCATTGAGGTTAGCTGTTAAAGGTTGATGAGAGAGAAGCAGTCTAATTATATACCAAGATTTGTAGTCGTTTCTAAGGTTTCTGGGTTTAAAGATAAATTAGTGCCAGTTGAGGGAGGGAAGCAGGTTGAAGTTTATCATTGAAGAAACTCATAAAAATGTTACTTGTGAGGTCTATAGGAGTACACTGCTCAGTCGAGTTGTGAATATCTTTCAGCCTTTCTACAGTGCTGATGAGCAACCTGGAGTTGTTCTTATTTTCCTTTATTAAAGTCAAGTTTTAGGCTGCTCTGGCATTATGGAGTGAAATGCCATTTCCGTTCGTCTGGAAGGCAGTTATACCATTGGCTGGCTGCCAACAGGTCTTTGGCCTGGAGGGGAAATTTCAGGTGGTTGTTTCTCTATAAATTTGAGAAAAATCATTTGCCTCTAATGGTGGTCCACTTTTCCTTATTCATGTTTTTGACACTACTCTATATTGACTTATATTTTTTTGTCTTAAGACAGTGTTAAGTTGTTTAAAAATGTATTTGGCACTTAAATGGATATTATTTGGAATTAAAAATAAAAATAAGTTCTTTGGCAGTATATTTACTGCAATGCAGTTTATTCACCCAAGCATGTTCAGCAGTGAGTCTTTCCCTCCAAACATCCCCCTCTGTTTTCCTGAGCAGATGAGGGTTATTAAGTGAGAATGCCATGTGTCATTGATTAACTAATTAAGTTGTATTAAGATTCATAAAATTAGCGGGTTTTTTTCTTTCACATCACTTTAATATGTTATAATCTCATGACATTTCAACATGTTCTTCGTCATTAATATGATGATGAAACACCCTTTTTGTTTGTCTCTTTTCCATCTTCATTGTTGTAGATACAGCCTCACATTCCTACATAACAACAACTGGTAATAACTGTCCTAGAAACAGGATTTAATGGAAGTTCAGTCTGATTTCAGCATGGCCCAGATATGGATCGTATTTAGTCCCAGGAGTGCGCTGTGGTCTCCCTGATACAGGGTCATGAGAGGGGATTCCAATAAAAGGGAGCATCCCAGCAGAGCGAATCAATTATTAAAGTCCCACCTCTCCACACAGGTTATTTTTAGCCTACTGAATCACAATGGATAGATGTGGAGCAAAGTGATGTATTATTTCTATAAGGAATGAGAGATGAAGGGATTGAACTGATGAATCTTGACAATAAAGGCAATATATCATTTGATGATATATTGGATTTTCTTGTACAGAAATACATTGTTTGAATGTCAGATTGAGTTAGTTGTTATATTTCTATTATTGCATGAAAGACATAAATCTTTAAAAACAGATCACAAAGATATGTTGTCATTTTTAAAAGAGTCTTGATTTATTCAAACATCTGGTCACTGTAGTCTAATGATACTTGAACAGGAAGATATTGTGCATTTATTGGGGACAGTTTTCAATGGCAGATTAATCTGTTGCTCTCGTGAGTATTTGTGTCAGCAGGACCCTGATGCAGGAATAAAATAAACTACAATGGCAATGAAGGAACGTGTGACTCAGTGCAACAGTTTGGCTTACTAATGTGTTTGAAATGGAGCTCTATGGCTCAGAGGAAGAAGATATATCAGGCTGTGATAAACACATATTACTTGGTTGTCAGTGCTGGACAAAATACTTTTGAGATGTAATATATTGCACACTAGTTACACTCATTTGAAAGTAATGTTACTTTACCATATAACTGTATATGTAGAGTAATGTGTAATGCACTACATTTGCGTAACTTTCACTAAAATGTAATTTATTTGCACTGGGGACTTCAAAGAGAACAGTGCTCATATTGTGGTTACCTCTCAAAATGTTCCACCACCGTCACAGAAGCTAGGTTGCCTCTGATTGTGATCAATAAAGTATTTCTGATTCTGATTGTTTTTACAGATTAGTTAGTGAGAGCAGTGACCTTAATAATAGGATTTAACATATTAATGTTACAGGTTCCAAGGTCTTTAATAAAGTCATAGAATCTAATGTAGTGGCCAATAGGGACCAGGAAGACAATAGGTGATGATTGTATGTAGAGATAATTATCTTATGTTGTTAAAAACAATTTAAGAGGATTTAAGATTAAGATTAATTACTTATAAATACCACAATGGGGAAATTCAACCTCTGCATTTAACCCATCCTTATTTTACACACAAGTGAACACACCATGCAAGGAGCAGTGGTAGTACTTTCTGTGTGGGCGGTTATGTGCCTTGCTCAAGGGCACTTTAGTCCTTGATCTGTCAGTCCTGGATTCGGACCGACTGTAAACCCGATTCCTAACCTCTGGGCCACGAACTGAGCTAAGCATTATAGAGAAAGGGAGCTGCCTCAGCTATTGATCCAGTAATAGTGTGAGCTTAAGACCCACCAGACCAGTCCACTGTAGAAAAAAAACGAATACTTAAAGAGCATAACCATAGCCATGAGTGATGTCACCCTGAGAACACAGGTGTTGCAATCATTGGTTATTGTACGACAATGTAATAGGCTTTTCTACATTTTGCCTCAGCGACCTAGGGGAATGAATCACATTACATACATGTAATTACAAACTGTGCTGTGGTGAGGAATTAGGTTTTTATTTGTACACTGCACTCTGCTGTTCCCAAGCCTAGACCAAATAAGAGAGGCCTCATCCATGATACAAGCAGAATATGCAAATCACAGCAATCCTCCCCTTTTTTCAATACTGTTAAACAAATTCACAAGCTACTTTCTTCAGAGCCCTGAAATCCGTAAATGTACAATGTAAAGCAAATAATGCAATGTTCACCAAAACCAAGGAACTGTCTGAAAACTTGTCTCAAAACATTTAAAATGCTAACAAGTCTCTAATATATATTATAACGTGTCCTGCTATTAGTGGCCTTCCTAGAGTCAAGTCAATGTTCATGTTCATGTGTAGGTGTCCCAGTAATAATTGAGGACTGCTCTCATGTAATGATGGCAACAATCTAATCATGCTCTTTTAAACTAAATGCATTGTTCTGGATTACTTGTCTAAAGTGTTATTGCGTAATTCATAATGACTTTTTCACAGACCAGTCCTAGCTTACACCCCATGACAGTTATGTCCACATCGTCAAATGTTGTTTTGAGGAGCTGCAGCATCTTGAATACTTGTGAAGCGTGTATGATTTTAAGATTATTTGTTTATGATATAGGTGCATCATTTGGTTTCTAGTTTATTATCAGCTTAACTTCTTACTTACATATTGTATGACATAATCATCTAAACTCAACATCCACTCGCTTTCAACCACATCCCATGCTCTTCCTGAAGAAAAATCTCAAAGGTCTTATGAGTGTAGTAGTGTACTTTCTTTGGAAATGAATACAAAGGTAATGGACTACACAATGTAAATTTTAGAGGCTTTAAAGTTTCTGTCACCACATAGACTTTGATGTGGTTTACACTCTTTGATGTAGTCCGCCTCCACACATGGCAGATCATGATGGCTGTTCAAATGTAAGCCCTTATAACAGTGTTGGTTTTCACCAGCTGACACTTACATAACATTAATGTAATTCCACTACACTAATCACCACCCGGATGACTATATGAATCAGCTTAAACGACCTTACTGCATATTTTGCACCGTATAATGCTCTTACTGCTTTTTTTTTTATAAATAGGAGTGAATGTCTTGGCATAAAGCCTTGACGAAGAGAAAATCCAAGATTTTTAATAAACCAGGAAGAGTCTTTGGTACAAGGATGCTACATCCTGAATCACTGACACAAATTCTGATTTGGTGCAGCTCAAATGTGTGGATCTCAATTCACAAATGAAACCTGTAGTTTGACATTGTGTGATCTGAATCCTACTGTGTGGGCTGCACAAAGAAATACAAAAAATGAAGGAAGGAAGGAAGGAAGGGATTTGGTGAAACGTGAAGGTGACTTATGTTGTATCAAAGACGTTTCCGTTATGATGGAGGAGCGGAGAGATTGAAGACTGGTGATACATGGAGAATAGAGAGATAATCAAAGTGTGTGTGGGGTGTGTGGAGTGACTGTTTTAAATGGCAGAGAGCACTGCTTTGGCACTTTTGGGTAAGCTAAAGTGCCACAGTGGTATATGAAGCTGTTGGCTCTTTTACATTCCCTCTCAATTCCATTATTTCCATTAGTCCCCGGCTTTCACTTTCCTCTTCAGGGCCCTTTAACCTGACACTTGGCATATGCTGAACTGAGAAAAAATGAAACATCGAAAGCAGCAGGAAATCTAAGTGGTTTTAGTGGGTGCTGTGGTTATATTCATTTTCCAAAAATAATGCCCCCCTATTGGCACATTTGAGAAAGAGGTGCTGTGGTGTGTACAGGATTTTTTTTTTTTCTCAAATTCTCAAACTTGCATCTCCACCTATTCTCGATGCAGGGTGTGTTAGTCAGTTCATCACACAGTTGTCAGTCCTGTCACCCTGCAGCGTTGTGCTGGTCTCTTTTCTGACCATGCAGAACCCTTACCTGTCCATCACAGAGCTACAAGACCAAGGGCTGAGGAGTGTGGTAGAGAAAGCCTGTCTCCTGCTATGTTTAGAAACATCACCTTTTTTCTTCTCTACACACACGACCAAGTTTTGGAGGGAACTTAATTGCAATATTTTTGCCAATCCCGTATGCTTTTTACTGCACTAAAGTCTACTGAGTCTTACTGAGGAGACTAGGGTGCAGGTTTGGGAGAACAAAGCACAGGAAGTGGACACTGGAGAACAGGTTTATGCTTTATTCATGTTTTCCCTCAGACAATAATACAAGCAGCATCAACTGTTGATCTCAGCCTCCTAGTTGGATTTGGACATATCAAGAATTTAAAATGACAATTATAATTCCCACTTGGCATACAGAACTACAGACGGATCTCTAAACCAGTCACACAATATATTCATTTTCCGAAACCCCTTCAGATGCATCATGAACATTCAAACAAAATATTAATAAACAATAATACTAACATTAATAAACTAAACTATTCCAAATGACACAAAACAATCAATATAGTAACATCAAAAACCTTATTGTCTGCAAAGCGACTATCACTGACCACTGTGCAGAACTGAAGCCCAATATTAAATTCAGTCATGGAATTGATAGACCTATATAATTAAAAAAAACTCTATACTGTTTGCATCACCACTACACAATATAGACACAGTAAAGATATACAGCCACATATACTTAGCCATAGCAATGCTTTGAGCCCTTCCTTATGTCATCATGATGACGTGTAGCACACAGAACAGCTGAGGCTTATGAGAATATCTTCAGTTTGCACATCATGAATCAAGTATTGGACAATTTGAACATTTGACCAAAAGGTTTTGGCAGATGAGAAATCAGTTCAACCAGTGGGGGACATGAATGTAACTATTGATTGTAAAAATGGACAACGCGTCTCCATTTCCTACCACTGTACAAAAATGAAGCCAAAATATCTCAGTACAGCCATTGCCATGTTGTGCTTGTGACGTCATCTGGAGACAGAGTGCAGGGTGGAGTGGGGGATGGAGCCACAGTATGGAGTTTCTGTCCATACACCTACCAATGATGAGTCAGTCAGAGCTGATAATCATGATGTGGCAGCCCCGTTTTATGGCATCAAAAAGCCAATTAAAACCATCAGAAAGTCAACACCTAAACAAACATTAGCATGATAAATACCTAAAGTTTCAAACTATTAACATGGGGGTTCATTATTTACTGTTCATATACAATGGCCTGTCTTTGGTCTGAACCATATTCCATGGCAATCCACCTACTCGTTGTAAGGAAATTTCACTTAGGACTACAAATGTAAATCTTAAACCTCTGCACCATATGTTGTGCCAATCCATCCACCATGAGACAAGGTATTAGACACTCACTCACATTTACGCATTGAGCTGCCTGATCTACACACATTTGAGCTACACACATACCACAACATGAATCAGTTGAATAAAGTTTGACTTATCTGACTGTTTTGTTTCGCTTAATGCGCCTTATAATCCGGTGCGCCTTATAATAATAATAATAATGGATTAGATTTATTTTAGCACTTTTCAAGGCACCCAAAGCGCTTTACATTGAGTTCAGGAAGTGGACACTAGGTATGGCATGGATATTATTGAAAAATTCATGAAAAATATTGATAGTGAACTTTTTGCACAGTTTCAGTTCAAACATTTTGTCACTTGTCCAAAATGTAAATATAAGATTGGTTCTATTATTATTATGTATTTGTTTGTCTAATTTATATGGGACAGTTTAGGTAGAGGAGAGGAATATGAAATTGAAAAAAGAAGTAAAAAACAACAGATTTTAGGAAACAGGTGGAGGCCAGTTGTTAAAGACAGTGGAGGAAGGGAAGAACATAAACAAACAGTTTTCCCAACATTCCCTCTTGCAAACTATCATTTCACCTTGAAATGCAAAAATTGCTGTCAAGTGAAAAGGCCTCAGTAACTGTGGAAGTTTTGGGCCAACCGTTTTAAGTGTTCTAGACACTGAAGACTGCTTTTCGAATCTTTGAGGTCCGACTATTTGATTGTGTTAGCTTTGCTTTCTGTCTGGCTAACGGGAGCAGCTGGTCCGCAGGGCTACAACATAAAGACTTTGTCACTCATTGTCTTCAAGCCTTCCTGCTCTCTAGAGAACACAACACTACTGAGATACAGTGTGTCTTTAAAGCTGAAACAGATAGCTCAGTACAGTACTCTACTGTTCCTTCTCTGAGTCAATAAAGGACTTCTATTACAACCTCCTTATGTGCTTCCATTCTCCATCTACTGCAAGCTTGTAACTCCTGTAAGAGTGAGGATGTTAGTCACTGTCAGATTAAACATGTGGCTCTGCAACTGATGTGAAGAAAGATCAGAAAAAAAGGTAAAAAGATGTCCTACATATTTCCTGTAGACCTCAGAAAGACACTGACTGCAAATGATTAGGCCATAGCCAGAGAGATCCAGAGAGAAGGAGAATACAGGGTTTTTTTCGTTATTCGACACACAAGCGGATTTCCTTTGACCCACATGAACAGGATTGTTCTCAAAGATGACGGTACTTGAGAGGAAGTCCTTGGGGGAGACAGTCGCCTAAAGCAAGAGAATGAAGCAACACATGTATCAGAGAGGAAGTGACTTCAATAATCCCAGAGTTCTGCTCCAGATCCATACATTTATTTTATATCAGCCTTGACTCATCCCTCCTATAAACACCATATCTCGTTATTAAATAGGCACACAGGATTTTGTCTTTGTGTTCCCAGGAGAGCTGTCCATTGTCTTTGTGTTACTTTAAAGCACACAGGGGAGGTTTTTCTTAAGTCTATACTGTTTCCTATCTGAGTGTCTATTGCGTATGTTTTTTAGGGGATGGTAAATGCCTAAAGTCTGTTTTTCTTTTCTTAAACTGCAGGTACAATGTGGATACCAGGAGCTCCAACCTTTCCAAACATGTAAGCAGTCTTTGAAAAAATCCTGACAATATGTTGCACAATGACATGCAAACTGGTTTTGAGGTCTGAAACTGCCATCAGGCAAACAGAGAGAAAGTAACAGAAACATGCAGCAGTAACAGTATCTTGCTGCCTAGTTTGACAGTTTATTATGAGTTTTATTTTATGATTACACTGGACATCAGTCATTCTATTGAACCCGCCAACTGGCCCAGCAGAGACCATAGCTGGTGTCAGTGCGAATGGGAGAATGAGCAGACTTGTCTGCCAGAGCAAGTAACAATAAGCTTGGCAGATTTATTTTATTTCAAAATTTCAATCCCCAATTTTCGTCTTGGCACAAGGTTAATAATCTACATGTATCTATTCTCTTACCCTCCAAAACATCTCCTTATTTCCACTTTTCCCCATGCTTATATGATAATGACATGAGCTGTCCACATGTTAAAATGTGGATTTTCTGTAAGGTGTTGATTACAGTAATAATACATTTAAAAAGTATTTCAAATTAGCTCAGAGCAGCTCTTCTCCTCAATACCTTTGTTTGTGGGAATCAAATTGTTATGATCAACTTGAGATGTTTACATTGTGTCTTTTCAGCTTCTCCTCTAACTTGTGTCTGCCTTTTCTTACTGTCTACCCACCTGGATGAGCAGAAGGTAGGCTGATATCATTTCCTATCCCTTTATTTCTTTTGTCTGAACTGGGCTAAAGTACTGTACATGGTGTTTCTGTGACTGCTTAACTGGTGTATGGAAATATTGAGAGAGCCAAACTGTTCTTCAGATAATAGACCATCTGGGCTCAATTGTGAGATCTGCTCATCTCTGAAACTATGGCTTTCTTTCTTTCTTTCTTTCTTTCTTTCTTTCTTTCTTTCTTTCTTTCTTTCTTTCTTTCTTTCTTCATGATGTCAATGCATTTTAGTGGTATAGTTGTTCTCACTACCTAATCAAAGGTGGACAGATGTTTGAACCCTTTATGACCAACTTATACAAACATGTATTGTTTAATAATGCATGACACAAACTTTAGTAACTTAACAACTGAGTAAAATGATGTGTATGTAAGCATGTGAGTGAGTGAGTGAGTGAGTGAGTGAGTGAGTGAGTGAGTGAGTGAGTGAGTGAGTAAA
>CAFUXE010003096.1:363617-376587 GCA_903364295.1 Serranus cabrilla
AGGAGCAGAGAGAGGTTATTGATTACAGGAGCCTCCAGCCTGGAGAGAAGTTACACTCACTTGGTAAACAGCCAGATGCATCAAAGCAGCTACATCAACCACAGAATATGCTAGATGGACAGAGACATGCAGAAGTCAGATCATTTCAACACCAATGAAACAAACATAAAAACTTGACTGTGATATTGTACCGACCCTGCAGGAATATGGGGGGCAGTCATGATGCGGCAGAGGTTCAATGAACGAGTGCAGGAACCACCCAAACATCCAATCACATCCCCCTGAGAATCAGTTGCCAGTAAAAAAAAAAGTAAACTTCGGAGACATCTGGGAGAAGAATCAGGAGGGCCTAAACTCTGAGCAACAGGACAGGTTATGGAACCTCCTGTACAAGTATCAACATAGTTTTGCCACTGGGCCTAGTGAGGTTGGCTAACGCATTTGGTGCAGCACTCTATCAAAACTGGTGATGCACAACCAATCCGCCAGCAGCCTAGACAATTGCCCAATGCCTGCCAAGTTGCTGCTGAGCAGATGATACAAGAGATAAGAGCATTATCGAGCCATCAGAGAGTCCATGGGTGTCAGCAGTCGCAATGGCTCTGAAGAAAGATGGAAACTCAAGATTCTGCTTTGACTACCAACCACTGAATGACAGAACTGTGATCCACTGCCACGGATAGACGAGTCCCTCGATTATGTGGCTGGTTCAGCATGGTTCTCCTCATTGGACCTCCAGAGTGGGTGCTGGCAAGTGGCCATGGCCCCAGAGGACAAAGCAAAGACCTCCTTCACCACGAAACGCATCCCTTAAAATCAAAACGCTTCACCCACTCTGCTCCCTGGTATTCCCCCAAACTCTGCTTAATGAAAACGTGCCCGGCAACTCAAAAGACTCTCCAATAAAACAGGTCTCACATTTCATCAGCAAGCCCTCAAAGACCATCTGCAGCAATACAAAGTCGCCCTTTCCTCTGCTGGATCCACTTAGGTGTGTCTAATCAGCTGCCAGAGGAGAAAGTAGCCAGAGCCCCGTCACACACATATGCACTGCAGGAGGAGAAACAAAGGAAGGGGGAAATCAAGGCAACAAAACGCAACCAAAAGACTGAACCTTCACAGTGCCTTAACTTTGCTTTATATTTACACAAATAAATACAAAAGAGACATCAATTACTGCTCACTGTCAGAATGTTTGCTGTACACAAAGTTCACAATGCACCCACAAGTATCTGACGGTTAAAACACGTCGGTTCATATCAGAAATGCTGGCAAGAATGCTAACCTAAAGGAAGCACTTGCACTGGAAGAGAAGTTTAAAGCATAGATGCACCTGAAAACACACACACTGACATGGAAATTATAAAGGTATATTGATCCTTCGTTAATGGCAGACTGGGTTTCCAAGGCAACTGGCAACTTCATGCTCAGTTCTGCTGAAAAATCCAGCTGGTTGAGCTGTTTCCTTCATGCTGCTCTATTCTCCTGTGCTTAAGATGACATCAGAGCCACGGCGAGAATCTATTTTCAAATGTTGGGCGGGGAGAGGAAGAGAGCCCTGTGGCATTTAAGGCATGGAAGACGGGATTACAAGGGAAACCCACCTCGAGCACCAAGTCACGACTCACACTATTCTGTTTATGCAGCTTAAGCGTTCACTGGCTGAATATGGGTTTGTAATAGCGATCACCCACTTGCTGACCTAAAGTGAACCGCCTACTGAGCTTTGGTAATGTTCTCCACAATCAAGTTCTATATAAATTACTGTGGCTGCCGTGATACTTGACACCGGACCAAGACCAAGACACCATTGACTGATAATGACTTGAATACTGAGTCAAAAAACAGACATCAACTGAAAAGCATCTGTATTTGCTCGAAAAATAAGCACACCAGTTTAAAGTCATATTAAATCTATTATTAATAATTGTAGCAAAATGACAGAGATCAGTGCAGTGTTCAGTAAACAAGATCCTTGTGAAGCTCACAGCCCATTAAAATACTTCCAATAATATAGAATAATAGAAATGAGGAGAGAAGATAGTTGTTGATAATGATTTCCTTTAGAGCCCCTGATGGTTTGGTTTACTCTATAATATTAAAGAGCTACTCCCACTGTATAGCATTGCTGGATTTATAATCCAACTTGGATTGTGTGTTCATAGCAACTAATGTAGCCTGCAGCAGAGATTAGCAGCCGCTACAGAAGTCAGAGATCTTCTTTCAAACGCCTCTTTTTTTATTTTACTTTTCAAACTTGAAGTCTTTAATCCCAACTGACACCGACAAGTGGCATCACATGAAGACATTCATTTTTTACACAGCTGGCTCTGAAGACACTAAGGGCCTTATTAAAACCACCTATATAACATGGTTTGAAGTGCATAGCACAAGTTTATTCAGGGTGTTTCCAAATCACCTTTGCTACTTAACAGTTCATAATATGGCCGTAACATGAATCAGCCTATGTAATGTTCATTTTCAAAGTGAATGTAGGAGGTGTGGGCAGAGGATAACCAACGGAGCAGTTTTTGCAGGAGGTAAATGAAATGCTTGACTGGCAGCAATAGAATCCACCTTGTCCTGAAAGATTGCCCTGAATAATGTTGATGCATTTGGGAATAGGTCAAAATGACAGCTAAACCTAAGCTAATATGCTAGCCCTGAGTAATATCAATGTCCTATCAACATGCAAATATAATGAGGTTAAAATGGTGAACATCAATGTAGGGAAAATGAAGGCAAAAATAGTATTGATCAAAACTGGTTAAAATTGCAAGAATCTTAGTATTCATACGTTGTTACAGTGCTTCCTGTTGCTAAAACAGCTTTATTAACATAGGGGGAGATTGAGACATAAAAATCTTCAACCACCATTTAAATAAAGAATTTGCTTTTGAGATAGGCTCAGGATAACCAAATCAATCAAATCAAATCAAAATTACTTGATTACTGTAAGAAAAGTGGTGTGCTGTAATATTTCAGGTGTGATTACTGTAAATCCCCAAATACTTTTATTTGAAATGACACCAGAATTTAAATGTTTTTTTGTTTTTTTCGAGGAGAAGATTTGGGGCAATGACTTTGTAACTGCTGAATATGAGCACAGGCTCTTGAGGCAGGATGAAAACTATGCAACCGACCGATAATGCTTGTTTGTATTTTTATTTGTATTGTTTTTGGCAAAGAAAATAGCCCGCTGCTATTACAGAATATACAGTCATTCTTTATTAATAAAAAATAATGTACCTGTGATAACAAGCCCTATTGAACATTTAATTTGACTGTTGCTATTTTTACTATACCTCCTGCCGACATCAAGAGAAGTTTCAGAGAGCCATGACCTGCAATGATTGAATGGTATCCATAGCAACCAGTATCATCTGGTCCACCAGCAAAGCCTTCCTCTGTGAACACAGAAGAAGGGTGCCTGTGCTATTTTATATATAGTGTCAGTGAGATACTCATAACTGGTTGCTTGTCCATTATAGTGTAGGCTTATAGTGAAACTGTGACTTTAATGCACACGTATATGTGCATGCCTTAGATTTCTATCTTCATCAACTCTCCCACTGCCTGCACCCCCAAACACACAAGAAGGAGTTCTTCTTCTCCTTTATAAATTATTTCTTACCTCCCTCTTTCTTTTTAATGACACACCACGAATGTGCTTCTGCTCTTCAACAATTTCTCAGTCTCATATATTACTAATTAAATTGGTTTAAATATGGTGGGTAGAGACGCAAGCCTGCCCCTGTGGTTCATATTTACAGTGCAGCTAGTTCTCTGCTCTCAGTGTGAAGCAGCGAATAGTGGAGGGGGTGATGGTAGGTCTTCATCCCTTCAGAGCTGTAATTGATTTGCTCTCTGCCCTCCTGAGCCGTGCCGTCTGGCTCTGCAGATATCTGTTGACACATGGCACTTCACTTAATGCCACTTTGGTCTTCAAATGCAGGTTTTTGACAAAGTTCTGCCATTAATCTCGGCAAAACCAAATACTTCACACAGTACAGTCATCTGAGGTTTGACAAAAGGATAATTAATGAGCAGGCCACATATCAGCTGGCACACTTTATTTACTTTTGTGCTTAATTAGGGCTTTGCCTCTCAGATGTAAATCTCTTTCTATTGGCAGTCCATCTGATTAAATATTAAAAAGCCATATGTAGATGAATGCTTGATGTTTTTCCCATCCAGCGTGCCACTGATACAGAAAGCTGGCATGAGTTCACCTCTTTGATCAATCCCTATCAATCCTGTCTGTTAACAGACCCTTGCATAGATTTGTCACTTCACTCCATGGCACCAGTGTTTTTGGCCCTCTCTGAGTTTAACATCAGCTCATCTGACATGAGCCTGATGATCCCCTTCTCTCTGAAAGCTTCAGATTATAATCTAAGGGTAACATCAAAGCAGTAGATTTGCCTTTGATATGTTGGATGAGTTATGACAGAGCAGGAAGTTTGTGTTTTGATCTGCCTGTCATCTGCGCGTCCTTGTGCATGTCTCACTTGTATTTATTTTGAGGTGTTGAGAGAGGAGGTTGCCATGGAAAGGAGACTTGAGTTCCTGTGTGGGAGACTCTGGGTGGGTGAGGCTGTGGCTGCTAAGTCCTCAGCCAGAGCTGTAGTTTGTGATGGAGCAACATCACAGGGCCATGGAAATGAGGGGAGCTTTGAATTAAGCCCGTGGGGGCTCTTTGGAGCAGATTGTGTGGGGAATAGTTTGAGGGTGACACTGACATGCCTCCTGAAAGTCTGTTTCCAGATTTCTTATATCTACACTATAGTCCATATCTTTTCAGTGGGCCATTATTTCCCTCAGTGATGTGACTCCCAGACTGATCTAAACATAAAGCTTTACTTTCAGAACCTGATTAACTTGTCAGGGGGCCCTGGGGCATACATGAGCTGCTGGCCCCTGGTAAACCCCAAGGCACACATATTTCTCAAACCCATTTTGCCAAGAATCCAACAAGTGGTTACTTTACTACAACATTGGAAGGCTACTTGCCTGAGAGATTCCAGAAATAAACAACAGCATCACCCCCAACAACAAGTTTGCAATCAAGCAACAAATTGTTATTTCCTATATAGCTCTTATCTCAGATATCCAAATGGCTTATTAAAGAGACTCTGTCTGTGTTTCATGGTAGCATTTATCTGATCCCTGATCAGTTCAACTGAAGATCGGTATGGTTGAGAGAGTGGCTTGGTTTGGATATTTTGAAATGAGGTTGTATGTGGTACATACCCACAGTCAATATTACGTATAGTAAATGATGGTCTGCATGTTCCCACTTTTGGAGAACCAGACGCGTGCTCCAGGCAGGAAACAAATTAGTGTATTGCTGCAGATGGGGACTGCAACAAAAAGTATATTTAACCATGTAAACAAAGGCCCACTGTGAAAAATTCATACCTGTTGATGTGTATGCTATATTAACCTTAGTCTACCAAGTTTTATTGCTATCCAGGCTGTAAATAGCAACAAAAATTGGTGGATATAATGTAAATGGAGGGTATACATAAACAAGCCTGGATTGCACGTCTGGTTTTCCAATGCAGAATCAGATGTGCCTCTGATGGCCTTTCCTTTCCCACCGTTCCAATAACCAATAGGTCACTGTGCCACCATAAATTGCAATTTATTTCATAGATGCATAATTAAATCTCCTCCATTACAGAGGATATCCAGTACAGAGTCTCGTTCCCGAAATAAATTAAATCCAGCAAACATAAATCCACAGCAGGAAAAAGCTGTCTAGGTGCTTCATTGAGATGTATGAGCTGGAGTTTCCAAGCTTAATCAGCAGAGGAGGAAGGTGACAGGATGCCCCATCAACACCACCCAATCCCCCCAACCACCCACTAAAATACAAGCCTGGTGTTCTCAAAAGGGCTTTCTTTGAACAGTTGTGAGAAAATTAATGATAAAATTGTGGAGGTTTTCATTGTCCTTTTTTGTTTCCATTCTGCAATTTGGTTTAGACAGGCAGTGACCAGCTCAATGAATGTATCCTCTTGCTCATGTTCAGTCCTTTCATGTAGAATTTGGTTCAAAATCTAATAATGCAGCGCTGAACTGAAACCTTTCAGAAAGTTATTACACTGACTGACTGTGACAGACAGTTAAATCACTTCTGGGTACAATAGTCTGACTCAAAATGTCTGGGATGTTCATTGCCGACAGGCATTTTTATTAGCTGCTTTGTGCTTGTTCTCTCCACTCTCAGCCTTACAGATGTGCAGAGCATCGTGGAGACTTGCTGCCTCTTAAATTCCATTAATTACCTTCTGCATCATGAGCGCCTCTTAGCACTGATAAGATAAAGATTTGGTTGAAATATGTTGTGACAGGTTCCCTATTTCCCCTCATCACATCTCCCTCCTCCTGAGTGTTTTCTACATCTCATCAGTGACCACTGGCTCTTACCCTCTTAATTAAACTGTGCCCTCTCTGCAATTAGGGGACAACCATAGATACATCAATTTGGATGAAACTGTCATTTCTTGCTCTCTAGACTCTCCGTCTGTGAATCATATCTGAGTTGAAATAGCTGCAGATCACTTAAACCTCTCACAAAATGGTTGCAAGACTTTTGTGATCGCTAAACATGCAAATAAGTCAAAAACAACCATGTAATTCTCAAAGCACCCACAAAGGTTGATTTGCACCCCTAACTGCGCTGTCAAGCAAATTGTGGCTCTGGTTGTATTTGCACATATTCAAATGAGGTAATATGCATACATTTGGTGCAATACCCCTTTCTATGCAAATGAGCGTCATTGCAAAAAGAAAAAACAGTCAAATTCACAAACACCAGTGCTAATAGCCACACTGAGTTATAGTGTAATTATTAGCATCTTCAGAGAGCTGGTGGTAAATGAAGAGCATTTTTAAAGATGAATATGATAACAGCTCAGACTCCCCTATGTGTGACTTTTGAAAATACATCAGAAATTAATATAAAATAAAGTTATTAAATGAACAGATTTCTGGCCCAATCTGAGTCTCGTAATAACAATCAGTTTCAAAAGGTTCACATATGCTCACTATATGAAATTGTGTGTGTGTGTGCGTGTGTGCGTGCGTGCGTGCGTGCGTGTGTGTATCTTTTGGATGTGTAGACGATCACAGAAAATTCATTCATATCAGTTCCTGACCAATCGGCTGGTCTGACTCTGGATATTTAAATAATCAGTGTAGACCTGCTGTTGTGCCCTGTGGCCAAGTCCAATCTGTAAAAAAAACCCAACAGAAACAGTACATGCCCAGCCCAAGTATGAGATAGATTGGAAGTTCATCCCTTACAATCCAGACTTTAACCTGAAGCACATTTATACTCTGCCACTTGGATAATCACAATCTTGTGTAAAAAGGAGGCAGATTGTGCTCTTCAAAATATTATGGGCATGTTTTTGTCATAATATCATTAGTACAATATCTCTAGTGAATCAGTCCTGACGGTGCAGATAGCAGTTGCAAGTGATGCGCAATTTATTGCATTGTCTGCAGTCGCAATCCATTCTTTGTGAATTTCCCCCTCAGACTTCATGGTGTTCAGTTGTTGCGTCAATGCAGCATGTAATACAGTACAATAAAGTGTGTCCCTCAGAGACCAAGACAGTCTGTGTTCCACCCAACTGTGCTGTGCACCATTTAAGACTCTTTTTAATTTTGAATGATGTCTTTGCACATAAATAATAAAGCACTGAAAGCAAGAGAGTACAGTGAATCAAAGTGTGGAGGTGAGAGGAGGACAAGCTGCGTGTTTAAAACCTAACAGGAAGAGAATCCAACCTGGGACGACTTTGACAAGCACTGATTTTATTATGAGAACTGGAACAGCAGACATAATTTATCAGAAATGGTAATTACCAAAATCTTTTTTTCCCCTTAATACACCAGTAAGTAGAAGCGCTTTAACCAAAATTTTCAAATTGACTGTTTGACTCAAAAACTGAAGAACAAATAGTAAATCACATTATTATTTCATGATGAAGATGTCAAATTATAGGTGAATGTTATGCTTGATTAATTTCTGACTTCTCAGAAAAGCCCAGTGTGCCGGCTCAAATTTGGGTATAAAAAGGTGAATTCAGTTTGAAATTCCTCATCCCTGTTCAAATTGGCAAAACATCGAGAGCTCACTGAAAATGAAAGAGTTCACATTTAAGCACTTCGTGATGCTGGATGGTCTCTGAGACAAATAGGGAAAGACATAAGTGTTCTCACAGTGTGGTCAAGTATGTTTTGGAGTCAATTGTCAAGACTGGTACTTACAAAATGCACCAAGGAAGACGCAGGAAACCAAAGGAAACTGACGCAGATGTCAGACACATCAAAAATGAAATACTAGAGACAGGAGGAAGACCACTGTACCACCATAATGACCAACACTATACAGTAGCGTAGTAGGCCTAAGTATTCATCAAAAACAAGGCAGAGGTTATATTCCTTATGAAGTATATTTAATTTTGTCAGCCATTTCACACAGTTTGTACAGTAAGACGGCGCTTAAATATAGGGGAAAAAATACTCAAATAATGATTCAATTAAAATGTATTACACATAAAAGTTAAATAAACATTGTACTTATATAAATGTATAAAACAAAACAAAAAACTGTTCTTAAAAACCTCCACCTCTTGCCATCACCTCTTGCCTGTAAGAGCTACTGTGAATAACTTTTTAAAAGCCTAAACTCAATTTGTATCTTTTTTCATTTTCTTGCCATCAGCTGATCATATATTTTCGTCCATTCTAATATGTTTGATAGTCTTTCATGTTTTAAATTAATATTTATTTCAGCTATTCTTTGGTGTATCACTGGATAAGGGCTGTTCTATATCTTTACATATTAATAGTTGTATGTTGCTAAATTAATGTTCTAAAAACAAATCTGCACACACCTAAAACTACAAAGATGAAACAAAAGTTTGTTGACCTTCAATTTGTTATTTGACAAATAGTGTGTGCATTAGAATCTATACAGAACATTTGTAGCATGCTGTGTCATGTGTCACTGAAAGTATTTTTTTCTGTTTGTGCCTTTTTCTCTGACTCTATCATCACTGTAAGCAGACTTTTTGGCGCATCCAATGCTCAGACTTGCATAAACATTGAACATCATTTCCACAGTGGGGTGTTTGATCTTTGTCCAAATAGATAATTAGCTGGAGATGCCATAGCATGCCGCCTACCGTCTCCCTGTCACACCCGTTCTGTGAGGAGATGCTGGCAAAGAAAACAGATCCATTTCGCTCCGGCTGGCTTTAGTGACGGGAGAGTTCTTGAGGGTTTTTGCGGAGAGAGTTTTGCTGAGTTTGGCTATTTATAGTGGCATTTACCCTGCAGGAGATCACCATATTTTATTAAGGCTTACTAATTGACTTGCACTGAGGCTGGATGTTTCCTCTTATCATTACTGTATCCTTGTGTCTCCAGTTTGGAAGAAATATATTATTTTTGCCGCTGTCATTCACAGAGGCATATGGGACATAAGTTAAAGCCCTCCAAGAACCAATTCATCCATCCATCTCTTGCCACTCTGCTCATGGTGCAGCAGTGCAGCAGTATCTCAGATGTCCTTTCCCCCTGTCATGGCCATCAGCTTCTCTTGGGGGATGCCGAGGCGTTCCCAGACCAGATGGGACATGTATACCTCTACCATGTTCCGAGTATTCCCTGGGGTTATCCTACAAGTTACATATTTCCAGAATACCAGAAGGCATTAGATGCATCAACAACTACTGCAAATGCAATATAATCAAATGCATTGGATTGAAAATATAGCAGTGACATTCTAAAAATGTGATTTCATGAGAAATATCCATTACAGACCACATCTTAGCAGTGTTGATGGTTAAAATGCTGAGTAGGACGGCAAGTTAGATTTTCCAATTGCTAACGAGCAACAGTCAAAACTGAAGCCACTTTTGCAAAACTCTTCATGCGGTCGGCATTACCAACTCGCATCTTAGCCAAACTGTTAATCTCAACTCTAATAACAACAATTCACTGACTGAAAAACACAAATAACAGGGAGCATTACGGAAAACATCTACTTTTACCTTTGCGTTTCAATTGGTTATTCTCATAGGAATACAATCTTTATTTATTATTGACAGTGCTGGAGAAACAAGATTTAATCAGAAATGCAGCAATTTGCTTCAATCTATAGTTGACCTGCCATCTCCCCCTAAAGATAAGTCTCTCAGTTAGGAGGGGTAGAATAAAAGAGGTTTAAGTGCCTGACGCTCTCATTATGCCATGCCATGTCTCTCAGCCTCCTCCCATTAAGCAGACTTTATATTCAGTTGTGTCCTCCTGTCAGTCAGGCTGTATTCTGGCCTGCGGCCATGTTGCTCCCCAATGCTGCTACAACAACATCTCCAAACAGCTTGTGTGGTGAAATGGGAGCTATGACACTGAGCTTCCCTGCAGTGGAGTGTGTGTGTGTGTGTGTGTGTGCTTGTGTGTGTAAAGGTGTGTGTGCTTGTGTGTGTTTGTGTGCCTGAGCTCCTGAATAGCCATGGAATCAGTGTGTATCTTTCCCTGAAAGGTTGAGAAGGATGGCTCATCAGAGAAGAACAATATAGCGTAATATATTGTTCTATATGGCGTGATGAAGGAAGATAATTTCCGTCAGGATCAAAGATCGTTTCAGAAAAGGGCATAAAAAACATTTTTAGTGTCAAATAGAAAATGTAAAATATGTCTCTTTCCCCCAGGCTCTCTCTTGTCTCTTTCTCTCTATACCTACATCAGAACAAAAGACACCTTGCCAAGTGGAAAGCCCTTGAATATGAGCCGCTTTTTCTGATCACACAGACATGGAGTGTGGCTTGATGTCTTCTCTCTGTTTTTATCTTTGATGTATGCCTCTTCAAGGGCTGGTGTAAATGGCAAGCATAATGTCTTGTCTTTGTCTATTTGTCATATGTCAGACAGGTGGCCATTAGGATCCAGTGAAAATGTTTGTTTGCAGGTTGCTGTGAGGAGGGAAATCCCATCTCTGCAGTCTCTCTTTATAATACAATGGGTGTAGTTCCTGTTCACATTACTGGGATGATAGCATTTTCTGTTCTGAGAACAACAACAAATCCAACTCATTAACAGTGTTGGGAACGTTACTTTAAAAAAAAGTAATTAGTTATAGTTACTCACAACTTCAAAATAAAAGTAAATAAATGAAAGTAACTAGTTACCAGGGAAAGCGTTACTGTAAAATAAAAGTTGCTATATGTCAAAGAATTTGGATTTTTCTTAGCAGTTTTCACAGGTCAGTTGAAACAGACAGGTGCTTGTACATAACCTTCAGTATTTAGTGCACATCAACAGACAGCAAGAGGTTTATCCTGCACTTCAAGTATTATCTTTATAACAAAAGTTACTGTGAGATGCTGCATTAAATTAGAGTTGCTTACAACGGAAGTTTTCACTCCTGGACATAATGTACACATTACGTGCACGTTCTTGCCTTTGACCTCATGAATTTCAAGTAGTGCTCATATCTCCACCTTGAAAACCCCAAATTTAATCGGACTGCTCCAGAATCGCCATTTCTGCTGCTTTATCGCGCGCGTGTGTGTGTGTGTGTGTGTGTTGCAATAAATTGTATGCCCTTGGTACCAGATTGGCTAAATAACTCTCTTACCATCTGCAAATCACATCCCCTTCATATACTATATATATAAAGTATATAAAGGCTGTTGGAGTCCAGTGAGGCTCCATACTGGGTTAACAGTGGGAAACCCTGTTCTGTATCTCCCTCCGTCACTCTTTCCATCACTACCCCCCATACTTCACAGGAGCAGCAAAAAGAGGTCAGAGTGTCTCTTGAGATTTATTTCTATTTCCTCACATCAAGCCAATAGCTTCAGGCCAGAACCTCTCCTAACCTCCAGTTAGCATGTACTCTATTCATTCCAGCCATTACTTAATAATCAGTGAGAATAACAGTGATCTCATATTACAATCAAGAAGCCATGCTTTTGCCACTCTTAATTCTCAACCCATCCTAGTCTAGTTGTATATGCAATAAGCTGAGTCGGATCAAGACTTAAAATGTTCTAAAATAACATCAACTCCTCGCATCACGATGTAAATTTCACTTCGCTTTGTGGTGATGCTTGCAGCCATTGCCCTTAGCTTATTCCCTGAGTGCAATAAGGGTAATGAGCATGGTAGGGATTCTTTCGTATTTCACCACCCCTCCCTGAGGCTCAACCTCAATCCAACTGGCCATTTATTATTAAAGGCAACCTAATAGCTGCTAGCTGGGATTTGGGTCTAACCTATATAGGATGCTGGCTCAACCAGTGCTCTGTCCAGACTGCTCACTTTGGATCTAAGGTGACACCAACACCATGCATATTACATGCATATTTCATATTACATATGCATAAGCCAACAGTTGCCAACAGACAATGTGGATGCTGCACTGTCACAGATTTAATTTTGTGCCATTGTCCCATAAAAATATGTGCAAATAAAGAAGGAATATAAGGCAATATACCATTAGCTGTATCCCACTTTCTTCTTAAGTCAAAAATCACTGTGTCATGTGTGACACATGTCCCTTTGGGACAACACAGTAAAAAAGTTTCAAAAACTTTCATTTTAATTTGTGCAGCTGTCTGCGCAGCTTTGTCTCAGCAGCATCTCATAGGCCTTACTGCGACTGAACTGAAGCGATTTGGTCTATTTCTTCAGTACATGCTTGCATGTGAGGTTGATGCCCAATAAAAAGGTACTGAATAATTTAATTTATAAACATTTCTGGGTAGAGCAGAGTGTGCAGTAATGATGCACAAGCCGGGCTTTGTAATACCTGCACCCACTCATAATACTACCGGTACACACTACCACAGACCTGCAAGAATAGGAATTTGTCAACCACCTGCAAACTGCCACCTTCTTGCATTATAGTAGCACTAGTCTCAACTAGCCCTCACTAGTTGGA
>CAFUXE010003096.1:392740-415390 GCA_903364295.1 Serranus cabrilla
ATATGTCCAAACATGGCAAGAGCACAGGTGATACTGATAATTAATCAGCTGAGTGAAGACAGTTCAGGTGATTGAATGATTGGATTCAGGTGTGTTTCTTCTTGGTTGGAACAAAAACCTGCAGCCACTCGGGCCTTTACTGGATCAGTTTGACACCCCTGGTCTACAGTATACAAGTGGTCAGGTAGTATATCCAACAGAAAGAACAGAGGTTCCAGGGGTAAATCCACTTCCAAAATTTTCTCCAGCTCTTCTTTAATGTTTTTCCAAAATGTCTGAATTTTTGGGCAGTCCCAGAATATGTGAATAGGGTCACCCACCATGTCACAGTTCCTCCAACATTTGTTGCCAGAGTTGTTTTTAAATATCAAAGTTACGACTGGCGTCCTAAAGAATCTAATTTTAACCTTCCAGTCAAACTCTTTCCAAAGCTGACTTCCAAGTTTCATCCTCCACTATTGTATTTAGCTCCAGTTCCCATTGTTGTTTAATGTGCAGTGTATTATCAGACAAATCTATCATTAATGTTTTGTACATATGGGATATTTGTTTTTTGGGCAAAGCATGTTGCTCAGACAGATGTATAAAATGCATCTCTATGTCTGTGGGTTCTTTTCTAATGTTTTCCCAGTTTGTACTTTTTGTAACATAGTATCAACTTCAACATATTTTAAAGATGTTTCCAAACGTGCTGTGGAAACAGTTCTCAGGTACTGAAATTAGGCACCCATTGATTTAACATATACTGATACTTGCTGCCCACATAATTCCGTCAGTACCCGTAAAAGTACAGAGTTCAAAACAAAACTCTAATTAGCTTAACTACACATTCTGTTTTATTGATGTTTTACACAGTGATCCAAGTGTGAAAGATCCTTTCACATGAAGGCCCAGAAATGCTTACTTTCCAAAACTCTGTCGATCTCTCTCTTCATTTCTCTCTCTCTCTCTCTCTCTTTCTCACTCTCACTCTCACACTCCTCCTCCTCTCTGTGATTCTCACCTCTGACTGTCTCACATCCACTCCCTCATCTCACCTCCCTCCAGGACGGTCAAGGTGGATGTATACGACTGGGACAGAGACGGGAGGTAAGTTGTCATTTTCTCTATCTCTCTTTTTTAGTCCTTTTTCCTTTTCTTTTATTCATTTTCAGCTCCAGATTGAATCCCTCAAATGTCACACCTTGCTCTGTCTGACCCAAGGGGGAATCAGTCTTATTAGGCATTAGAGCTGATGGAGGGCTCCACCCGCCTGGCACCACTCTGTGTAATAAATCACAACCAAGCTGCAGGTGGTGATTCGAGATCAGGGTTTATGAGCACTGACCACAGTTGCAACATAGTTTGGCCTTCTCACTGACAGTGTGTTGCTGTAGGGGAACCTTCAAAAACTTTGTATGGGGTGTTCTAGTCAAAATGCTCTCCAGTGTAATCAAACTATCTCTAACACAGCGAGAATCAAACCCACTCTGGGAACAGTAAGTAAAACATTCTCAATAAAATCTATTCTCACCTCAGTGCTACTTACAGACAGACTGAGATCATGGAAGATGATGGAACGTTTGCAAGACACATAATGTCTGCAGCCTTTACATGGGTCAACTAAATTGATGATTTAATGTAATTTTAAGGATATACCATTCAATTCTTCTGGAGATAACACAGATTCACAGTTTTTCTTAAATGTTTTCAAAAGAAAGGTCCAAAGACAGGATTACATCACATCCATGATGATGATAATGATGAATAATATTCTCCGAGTAAATTGAAAGGGCATGCCAGTTGATCCTAATTAGCACAAAGACCCCTCACCGAGTATAAGTCTGCAGCTTTTTGCTGCATGTTATTGTTTGTCAATCTTCAGATGTACTATCCAATAAAGGCAAAAGAATATATAAAACAGGCCGACATCGGGCCTGTAGATATATGATCACTATTTATTTTTCATCACATACATTTTTTTGATGCAATTTTTTAATTAGTGATAAAAAAAATGAGTAAATAATCTATTATAAAACTGTATAATTGAAGAAAACTAATTATTTTACACACGTCAGCACTCAAATGTATGTAAATGTGCCCTTTAGTGTGCATGTATCCTGTTCTCTGGCTTTACATACACATGCAATAATTACATCACAAACTGGTGACACATCTTTTGTCTCTCCTGCATCTCTCTTAACCTTAAACCTAATGATTTGTTACTGTTTCCTCTCCCTCTCCTCCTCCGTTTCTTTTCCCTGTTGGGAGGTGAACTCATTGTTTGCTCCTTAAGGATTCCCCTCTAAATATCAGCATTATGCAGGCAGCGTTGGTGTCACACACAGCTTCAGGTGGTGATATAATAGGAAACAGATGAACTGAGGGCATGCAGGCAGTTGGTATTTACCAGTCGGATGATACTAGAGGGGATCTATTTCATGTGCAGATAAAAAGGCATGTCTTCAACTCATGCAAACCTTCTTTCTCTAAGGGATTCCCTCAACAGGAGAAGATTGAAGGGATAGATTTCCATCATGGCACAGATTAAGTGCAGTAATCATAAACTGGAGAACGAGTCAAATTACAGGAATAACCAAGTTCGGTTTTAAAATGAATTAAGATTAAGCCGTCTCTAATGTAGACTGATCATGCCAAGGGTAAGCTATTAATCTGTCATCATCTGAAGGGAGCATTTGTAAATATTGTACAATTACACATAATCCAAAACAGACACCTATAGGTTATATATTTCACAACCACGAAGAAAACATGAGAGAAGGGCTAAGCAAGGTGTTCTGGACGTCAATCTGTATAATTACTCCAATGTTCTGGGTCTTCTGTACAAAACCACTTCAAATGAACCCCTACTGGGCTTTTAATAGACTGGGCATGGCTCATTTAACCGCAATGATAAGTGTGTCATCAATAACAAGAAGGGCCGTGTGTATTTATGCACAGGGCACAAAAGCAGATCTGTATTTCATATTTAAATCACCAGAGTCAGACATGCCAATAGGATCTATATAGGATAGGATATATAGGATATAATGTTTAATATTCTGTGTTCTTCTATACGTTTGCTACAAATGCGCTCAGTTAGCAGCAGCTCTTGCGTGTGGCAAATAGCACTGATGATTGTGAACTGGACGTTTTTTGGAATGGGGCTCATTTTTCTGCCAAAAGTATATGTGGCTGGAGGAAGGGAGTGACGTTTGTTGCCACCTGGGGAATTTCACCCAAAGAAATTACTTTGAAAAAAAATGCACACCAACAGCGAAAGGAAGAAAACACCACCATCGCCACCCTATGCCTGCAACACCTGTTTAAAGAGGAGAAGGGAGTCATGAAAACACTAGGATGAGGTGCTATACAATCCTGGTGAACAGACAAATAACACAAACTCAAAGGTCAATATACAGGATCTCACAAAAGTCAGTACAGCCCTCACGTTTGTAAGTATTTTATTATATCTTTTCATGGGACATTACTAAAAAAAATGACACTTTGGTACAATGTAAAGTAGTCAGTGTACAGCTTGTTTAACAGTGTAAATGTACTGTCCCCTCAAAATAACTCAACACACAGCCATTAATGTCTAAACCGCTGGCAACAAAAGTGAGTACACCCCTAAGTGAAAAAAAATATTTGCAGGAATGTGAGATACTGTATATATCAAGCCCACACATTCATTCACACTCCATTGACAGTGATATAATAAAACCTAAATATATACATTTACTGCAAAGGGTGCAACTTACGTGCGTAATGTGCATCACTTACGGTGAATGCACATTCACCTGTATGGTCAGGAGGGTGCCAGAAGTGTGCCACGATTTCAGCCATGCCAAACAAAGGCTGCAGCCACCAACAAAGGCAGATCAAAGAAGGCAGGTGTCATCACCCACCTGGATATAAAGGTGCACACAGCGCCGCCCAGTAATCAGTGTGCCGGTTAGTCCCGCACAGTACCAGGAAGTGGGAGTAAAACAACCTCTGCCTACATCTACATTTTTTAATACATACAAGAGATTGGATGGTGAAAGACTTGTTTAGAGGAGAAGAATATAAGCAGTGACCAGGCGATTCTTTTCTTCTGTCTTAGTTTGTCAGTTTATTACACTTCAATGTTTGTGTGCTTGGATTGGTATTGGGGGAAGATGGAGGTGTAATGACAGGTGGGAAAGAGGGAGATAGACCAAGAGCAAGTTTACAGTGAAGAGAGGGAGACAGGAGTCATCGGTAGATATGAGGTAGATATAAGATCATGAGTCCTGCAGCTCACAGCGTGGAGGTCAAATTAGTGTTCAAAAAGTAGGATCAAGTAGCAGGAAGATTTAAAGCAGTAAATCCCCTGAAGTCGGCTGGATAATTTAAATCTATCTGTAACTGAGTGGACACATGTATACTTGCAAGTGGACAGATTCTTGTGGTGTGTGAAAATTTTGAGCAGTAAGGAAAGCCAAGAAAATAGAGAATGTGGCATCAGTCTCAAGGGAGGAGAAACAAGAGATGTCAAGTGATTTAAAGCTTGTGAGGGTGGAAATCCTAATGCATCTGTTTTGATCACTTTTTCTGGAAAGGTACATCATGAAAGTGTATTTATTGGGTGTTTATCTTCCAAGATTTTCCAAGGACCACCACTGCCGTGCTTTAAATGTCAGAGATATGGGTATATAACAATGACATGTAGGCGAAGTCATAGGTTAAATTCAATTCAATTATATAGCGCCATTTTACAACAAAAGTTATTTCAAGGCACTTTTCATGCAGAGCAGGTCTAGACCGTACTCTTTAAAGTAGGTATTTACAGAGAAGAAACCCAACAGATCCACCATGAGCAACAGTGGCAAGAAAAAACTTCCTTTAGAGGCAGAAACCTTGAGCCGAACCAGGCTCAGAGTGGGCAGCCCTCTGCCTGGACCGGTTGGATTAGAGAGAGGGGGGGTAAAGAATAGCGGGAGAACAACATAGCATAACTTGGGTTCCATATACGAATGTAAGCTGATGCCAATAATACAGTGAAAGTAATAATAATATTGATAGTTTATATGTAAGTATCTAGTTAGCAAAATAACTGATACTGTCGCACAAATCACCCAATGTCAAGGACGGTGTGTCACTTTCTGCTAGTTACATGTATGGGGGCTTTTCAAGATTTTCTGTGTTCAGTGGACACAGTTAACTAAAAGCTATTATACCACTTTACTAAGGTTAGTGTGAAAAACAGGTGGGTCACAAAACACAATGCAGTTGACACCAAACAACGACACTGACTCTTGGTTTCACACAGGATCTGAACTCTGATCTGAGCAGTACTTGGTGCTCTTTACATTAAGTTTGTTCTCTGTGCGTATAAAATTGCAGTGGATACGTTTACATTAGAGTTATGGAAAGCCTGGAGTGTCTTTATCAGACGCTGATGGCTGTGACAGTGTGCCGCTATCTGATGAGTAGGGAGTGATCTTTTAAAATGTGCTGTGTGCTCATCCTGTTTCAGTTTCGGTATGTGTGCCATCATGTGTGCTTGTTGATGTACTTGTTTTATGCACTTTGTGCAAACCAAATGTGCCTATATAGGGGCAATAAAGATTTCATTAATTAATTTGAGGACTCTTGGATGTGGAAGTGATCTGGGTCCAGCTAAACCCAGGTCATTACTGGTAAAGTGACATGATGGTTGTAATTGTTTGGGGGAGTCTCACTGTGATTTGTAAAGTAAATATGTTGTGAATGTAATATAACGTAGATCGTTACATTTGGAGGTCTGGGTGGTCAGGAGAAGAAGGAAAATAACATATGAACCCAACAGAAAAACCGATGCGTTGCCTGAAGTAGAGAGGGAATAACTGTGAATTATTTGATAGCTGGACTAACACTCAGGCAAAACAGACTTTCTTGGCTATCCACATGGCAAAAATGTGTTTCAAAGTAGATGCTCAGAGAGAGAGTCACCCTTTATTTAAAATTTCATCCTGGACAGGAAAAGGTTTTAAAGTGAAATAGGCGTATATTATTTATAAGCTGTGTGGGACCCCAGCTGGACCTCCGGTCTCACTGCTCTCGTTAAGCTTCCTTCCAACAGCAGCAGGAAGGTGTTCTCTGATAATAGCTGCTGTACGCTCCCTGTCCAGCAGCAAACAGCACACAGACACAGTTAGAGTCAGATATATATACACACAATATAAAGAGATATTTTATCTGGAGTTGGTGGAGACCAAAACAGAGTAAACAGGTGAATAAATATTGTACACATGATTAAAAAAGAATAATGCTACTCCTACAGGCAGTGCTGAAATGTGTATTTAAGTGCTAAACTTGAGATACTTGAGGTACTTGAGGTACTTGAAAGCAAGTATTGTGCTTTTTACCCCACTATATTTGTCTGATTTAGATTCATATACAAAATATTAAATAACTAATACATTCTAAAAAAGGTCTTATAGATTAAAGCACAGCAGTTGTTAAAGTAATTCAAATGATCTCAGTTTTATCAGCTGCAGCATTAAACATGAATGCATCACTATCTGCAATCCAATAATGACTCATTCTGCATAATGAGAACTTTCTGCATTTGCTACTTTAAGTATAATTTGATGCTATTGCTTCAGTATAGGATGGCTAGTTTGCTTACATGCTAGCTCAACATTAAAAGATGATTGCATCAACAGACTGTTTTCAACTTGTTCCGCTGCCAAAAAGTGGCAGAATACACTAATAAACCCTGCTTGGTGTACAATAACTATTTTCCTCTTTTGTCTCTCTGTTTCTTCCTGTCTAAATCAATCTTTTTTTCCAGTCACGACTTTATCGGCGAGTTCACCACCAGCTACAGAGAACTTTCCAGAGGCCAAAGCCAGTTCAACGTCTATGAGGTAAAATTAAAACAAAGCAAAGAAGAAGTTGAACTACGTCATCAGCAGATAATTAAAACGCACACGTTCTTCAAAACATCAGTGTCCTGCATTTGTAAAGAATATCAGAAAATACAAAAACATTGTTTGGAGCTACATCAATAGTTCCTTGACAGTGTCTTGTATTATTCATTCAGGTAATGTTTCTTGTGTTATACATTCTGTCATCTGAGAACAATATATTATCATACCACAGCAGCTCAGACAGAAACTTTTTTTCTTGTTTCCTCTCTTGTGGTCAAGGTTTTGAATCCAAAAAAGAAAGGCAAGAAGAAGAAATATGTCAATTCAGGAACGGTAAGACCTGTTGGAGTGTTTCCTCAGCAGCTGTAACATGTTTCATGGACATGAGACACAGCTGCTGTGCCATGTTAGAGCAGGAAACAGATGGTGTTTATCATCAGCTGCCTTGTTTTCAATTTGTGTTCCCTTCTCTCTTCCTGTTCGTTGTTTCATTCTCTCTGTCTTAAAGGTGACTCTTCTGTCTTTCAAAGTGGAGTCAGAATGCACGTTTGTCGACTTCATCAGAGGAGGGTAAGAGCTCTGTCTCTTGGTTACATGCATATTATTCTATTTGGATTGAATTCTTTCGAATTGAAGATTTTGGGTCATTTGTTTCCATGTGAAATGAACAAATAAGATCTGTAGTTTATATGCATTTCAGCATTTAATTGTAACTGCGTGCACAAAAACAATTAAAACATCACATTTGATCAGCTCCATGAAGATGGATATCTACCGCATGTTCAGCACAGTACTTCCTGTTTTTGTGTTTTTTTATGAATCAAGATGTAATCTCTCATTACTACTATTAGAATATCTGTGGAACGCTGCAGTCTAGAGACATACCTTAAATAACCTTCATTATTTTGTCACTGTTGTACCTTTCCAACAAGTCCTCTGGTGTAACCGCATGCCTTTCAAAAAGGCTTGTTATCCAGCATGGAGCAACAGTGTCCTTTTAGAAACTTTATAAAGTTGATAAATCCAATAATGAATGTCTTCAGGGAAAGATAAGTCCTTTTTTCACATTGAAAGGATTATTGTTGTCAGCTGTTAGCTGAAGCCTAAAGAGGGCGAGATTACCCATCATGCATTAGGTACGTCTGTTGACGAAACAGTGTTTGTTGTGTTTCTTCTTCTTTGTTTTTGCTCAAACTAGACCTTTCAATGGTTACTTTCATGGTTAACATGGCAGTTTTTCTTTTGATCGGTTTATACAAAAGTTTAAACTTCCCCTCTGCACCCCTTTGGCAATTCAATCAGTTTGGGCATGTTTATGCTGATTTATATGGAGCATTTGTATCAGTTTAGGGTTTTAATCTGATGATATCAGGAATATAAGGTTCCATATTAATGTTCCTAGTGTTTATAGCACTAGTCAGCCCACCTGTCATGCCTCTTTGCCCTCACACTATGGCAACTACTGGTCTTTGGGAAGATGGTATTTGTGATGTTGACTGTAGATTCATCCTCTGATTTACGTCTTTCACAAACTTACTTTTGCTAACAGCACAGAACTATACATTATTTATTTTACCTTTGTGCCCCCTGAATAACCTCTGCTTTACCCTGATAGAGGAGGTAAATAAAAGTCAATGGTGCAACAAAGCTTATACACCTAATTTGACTGTAGTCAGTCTATCGAATAGATATTTATCAGCGCTATCAACCCAAGTATGAGCAAGAAGTGGTCTGCTCCATCTGCTGGTAGGCCAGTAGGTCATTATGAAGCCATTGAATGGCCAGCTATATGAACGTACGTTGTTCAACGGTGCCCTCTACCAGGCACAGTAATTATGAACCAGAAATCCAAGGCAGAAGCAAATGGGAGTGATATGGAGTATGACAGCGAAGGGAAAAGCAAGGGAACGTGGAGTATAAGCCAAGACAAGTGGCTCTAAGGGTTGGAGGATGGATGTAATTGTATGTATTAATTGTCAGTCATGTATTAAATGAACTGTCTGCAGTTTTGTGCCTAAATTTAAGTGAAACTTAAATGTAGCGAAACACAGAGCAACCAGATGGGCAAGAAAACCTGTTGTACCTTTTTGAATGTGGGGATAACAATCTAATGGCCAACCATCTTATTTATGTGTGGTGATGTTAGTTTCCAAAGTAGCCATGTCATTGTAGTGGGAGCATTTTTATAAGTTGACCTCACTTCATGACTGTATCACTGTACTGACCTCTAGGATAATCACAGACTCATAGAACCTTACAACCATAAACTAGGCATTTATGGCTTTCCTACTTATATTTATATTAAGGGGCTTTCTCAGCAGTTTACAGAAGAGAAGTGCTCACCATCCAATCATGGAATACAGATCTCTCTGAAATTACTGAAGTGTTTGAAACCAAATCACTGCATAGATTTTTCTATGTTGTTCCAAAGGTCTTGGTGTAATAATGGATATTTTGGAGGGGTTTCTGGCCATTTTTTCTATCTTGATATTAAATAAATGGCAAAATGTATTTCTTATTTTCAATTTATGGGACGTTGAGCATGGAAATGGAAGTCAAAAAGACACAGATTAATGTTCTAAATCCTAATACACTTTAATACTTTAAGCAATATTATTTATTTATTACAGATTCAGGAATTAAACAACTTCTCAAATTAATCTTCAGGGTTCCAGCTTTCAGATGATGCATACCGCTTCTAATTGGAGATTATATATTATCTCCCCCTTCTGTATACAATTGGGTTGAATCACAGGTCGTTTTCAGTTTTCCTATTGTCAGTAAAAGTTTGGAGCAGTTTTAACATTTGGATGAGCAGAAAACTAACTGAAATAAAATGGCAAAAGAGTTTCCCTCGCTGGGTTTTTGGGAGTTTTAGCAATTTGAGAGGGGTTGGCATTTTACAAATAATAATAATTATAATAATAAAGTAACACATGGTGGTTTTTGTAAAGATCGTTCCGGTTGCCTATTTGTGGACTAAATATATTTAAATGTGTTCACATTTAGGTCAACAAATAAAGTATTCATTATCCTTCCAGCACAATGTTATTCTTGGCAGTGTGGTGAAGGGTTTAAAAAGCATGTAGACCTTCATGTTGGGGAAAAGAAGTTACAGAAAGTTTAGCTGAACATTTTAACTAAATAATTAAAAATCAAGTTTTTATTACTTTTCCAAAAAGAGGTCTTGCATTTGGGGGATTTATGATAATATAATGTCAAATTAGAACAGAAGAAATCTATTACCATCCATACACTATAGTACTTGAAGTCCTATGTGATCTAGGTTCTCAGATTAAGTATTTTTTTACAGTTTCAAATCAGTGGCTACCAACAGACCATTGGTTTTCCAAAGCATGTTAAGAGTCCAGTATGTGATTTGTAATACTAAATGATTTGAATGCAATTCTAATAACTGCCATACAAATAATAAAAACACAAAGCCTTGAGCATGAAAACAGTCAAAGACTTTGAATATCAGCACAAAACAGAGATTATCAGGACTTGACTTTAAAGCACTGCTACTAACTGTATTGTATGAATCATGGTGCAGACCTCCTGCCTCGTGCTTTTAAAGTGACAGCAGTGAGCTGTTGATGAGTTTTTCATTTTAGCCGGGACATCTGAAAAATGGCTCCCATCTGGAGATACTGGCTCAATCTGTACGTCTTTGAATGTTGCTGATGTGTTCAATCTCTCACCAGGACACAACTCAATTTCACTGTGGCCATAGACTTCACAGCATCCAACGGTAGGACGGTGCTACATCTCTGTGCATACAAAAAAAGTCCCCATGCCTGTTGTTCACTGACAGTGTTTTTCCCACAGTGTTTCAGATTGTTGTCACTTTACTTTTATGTTTGTTATGGACTGCATTGGTTCTCTATGTAATATATTTTCAAAATATATGATTGTTGCTCCACGTAAAACGGATTGTTTCCATTACTGTTTGATGTATTTCAGTTCTATAATCTGCCGTTTGCATTAGCTATGGTAAGTTAGCAGTTAGCTGCTAGCTAGAGAGTCAAAAATACAACAGCTACCTTCTAAAACCTTTACGACGCAAAGATGATCAGGTTTGAATTTCACACGAACAAAGTGAAGGTCTCTTTCTGCTTGCTGTGAGAGAGGACACAGCATTCAGAGTCATATTTGCTGCTAGTTAACAATTTAATTAAATAAACAAAGCTTATTAACCTTTAATAACCTCCTCATTCACCATCAGGGCTTCACATTCATGATGCAATTGTTGGTCCCAAGAGTCAAATGTTGGACTCGCATCTGGAATATGTAGCAAACAAAACTGCACTGACTGACCTTGGGGGTGATACGGTCTGATGGCCGATGGAAGAACAAGCATCTATGGTAAAACATCCCAATTATAAAGGGTGAAGTGTCCTGTTACAGTAAAGTAACGATAGCCAGAGTTGCACCCACTAATCACACTGGACTCTGGATGAATATATGTTTTATTTTGAATAATTTATAAAGATGTGGCTGGTCTCTAGTAGTTAAAATAATGATACCTTCTTTGAATGACTGCATTTTTGGAAAAAAAAAGGAAAATTGAAATAACGCGAAATCTTTGCTCTACATTCCTAATGATTACTTATAAATGAACCCAAAGATAACAATACATTAAATTGAAGCAATTCTTTTCTATAGGTTTACTAACCTCTGAATGTGATTGAAATAACCAAATCTCAAATGTGTCTTTGACGTATTAACGTATATGTTAATAAAAATTTCACGT
This sequence comes from Serranus cabrilla, assembly GCA_903364295.1. Lineage (NCBI taxonomy): Eukaryota > Metazoa > Chordata > Actinopteri > Perciformes > Serranidae > Serranus > Serranus cabrilla. Next base: position 404,351 of record CAFUXE010003096.1, read on the forward strand.
ATATGTACTTAGAGCCGTCTACTTGTGATCCGATCAAGACGCATGTTAATACCGATCTGAATGGGGCCACAGCTCAGCGTAATCCTCATAACAATGTTGTGAGCAGATTATAATGAGAAGGATAAAAGAGAGCATTTTTTAACAATGGCTGCTACGTCTTTACAGAAGTGTACAGATAAGGAGTTGGATCCAGGAGTGGCGGGATGGTAATAATCGATGTGCCACGCCAGCGCAGAAGCTGATGATTGTTGGTTTAAAGTTACATAAAAGTCGCATGAAATGTGACATGACAGGTCAGAATGAGGTCACTGACCTGTATCTGATTTAGGACCACATATGAAAGTGGCCCAGGTCTGATTTTAAAGATTCAGATTCTATATGATTTGTGCCGTCCACAGTAAGAAAAGTTGCATAAGCAAAATAATTTTGCTTGCAGTCTGAACGTATCCTAGCTGCCAACTGCAGCAAGCCTGTAACTTAGCAGTATATACCCATGCCACCAGGGCTGGTCTGGCTGTCCGGTATACTACTGGTAGACTATCATCAGCCTGTACAACAGGTAGATCAGCCCATTGACTTATATTCTGGCCCAATCACAGCTTTAAACCCGTCCTGGACTCTTTAAATAAGCTTCCCTTACAAAAAGCCAAATAGTGGAGTAGCCTATACAATTTTGCAATCCCAGTTTTTGAAGGTATTGATCGTGCTTCTTCTCTCTTAATCTGCTTTGATTCCCTCTTACTCATTACACAGCTTTTGTGTCAGAAAGGCTTACACCAGGGGAGCAGTCCTGCTTAATTAATGAGGCAGTGACTCAGTAAGAGAGGAAAGTGTCTGCCTCTTGAAAACTCTAATATGGGCTGCCTACTCATTGGCATGTGACACTCCACTATGTGCACACTGATGACACAGTAAGTCTGTCACATTGTCAGACAGCAGAATGAGGTATTGGCTAACATGAGCAGTATAATCAAAGTAGTTCTGGTGCAGCTTCACCTAAGGTGAATGGAGAAGGGACAAAGGCTAAAGAGGTCAAAACTCCAGTGACACCTGTAATATATAGAACAACACTTCTCATAGATGTATACACAAATAATTGGCTTTTGGTCTTTATCAATGCGTCATTGTAGGTGTGCCATTGGCTAATATACTGTATGTGTGGGTGCATATGACTGGTTGTCTTCTATTATTATATTAAGTTCTGTTCTATATACTACAAGTGCCACTGGAGTCTGAGCAGTATATCTTAGTGCAGTGACGGCATGTCAGAGAATCCTTGGTGTGTGATACTTGAGGAAGTTCCATTCACTAAAGAAGGCCATGAGATACAGTTGAAAGCAACACGTTCTGACACTATTATCTAATCATCCATTCAGAAAGCATTAAATATAGATGAGAAAAACCATCTTACTCTCTTGGCATTTAATCCAGACCCTACTGAACAATTCCATAGTGTGGTATTCAGTTCAGGGATATAAACTGAACAAATAGGATTGGTAGATTTATGGCACTATCAACAGATTATTTGTAGCTTAACCAAACCTTATTAGAAATGCATCAAAATATGAAATCTACATGTACATGATTTATCAATTTGACTGAAAGTGTTTTCTTTTGTTTATGTTCTAGTCTTCTTATTGTATCTGAAAGAACACACTTTTTTTTTTACTTAAAAAAAAAAAGAAACACACAAAAACACAGCACATGATCATATATATCCTCATATATATATCCTTATAAGTTATGAAGCATTTTGATACATATGTATACCCTTTTTTGGATAAAATTGAAGATTCATGGGCAGTTAACATATGTGGAGACAACACTTTCTTCCCAGAAGATAGACGTACAAGCCTTGTTTTTGTGTTTATTTTTCCCATTGTCATATGTTTATTGCATGGCTTTCCTGAGGCTTATGAAGAAAACTATAAGTCTCCTTCAAACTTGTGGGTTCCTGTGTCATGTCTGCATGCAGTTTTTGACAGAATTCTGTGCTCATAACTTGTGTTATTCAGGTGCCATACATTAACTTCTACGACATGATTTTGAATTTGAATATATGAAAATCAGATGAAAGTATTTGCATGTGCATGAACTCCTTAAAGTATTTGGTCAAGATAATGATGAGTGATGGTTCTTCTAACCCCTCTGTGTGTGTTGGCTGTGGTGGTTCTCCCTCCAGGTAACCCGTCCCAGCCCACCTCACTGCACTACATGAATCCATACCAGATGAATGCGTACGCCATGGCTCTGAAGGCTGTGGGGGAGATTATTCAGGACTATGACAGTGACAAACTCTTCCCAGCATACGGCTTTGGAGCCAAACTTCCTCCTGACGGCAAGATCTCCCATGCTTTCCCACTGGTAAGAGACACTGAGGTAATAACACGAGGAAGGACCAAGAGAGAGAAAAAACATTTTCCATTCAAATTCTTTCCATTAAACCAACAATCAGCGATCAATCTCCATCAGTGAATCATGTTGCTGTTGTCAAACTCTGAACCTGTTCTCCTCTCTCCTGCTGTCAGCTGTCATTCAAGGCAGAAATGTTGACACAAAACAGAGTGAAGAACAATTTCTCTTTTCACAATTATCTTCTTGGTTGAGGACAAACCCCTGACAATAGGTTGGACTTTGCGATTGGGCAATTTGGGATGACCCAGCAGCCAACCAGAGCTGGTCATCTGATGTTAAACTTTCATTACAGATTTTATGGTGTTTATGCAAATGCATGTTGTGTTCTGGAATAGTTCCGTGCACTGTTAATCCTGTTAAATGATTATATTGTTATATATTGTTATATTGCTGCATTATTAACCTTATCTGTTAATAAGCTGACTTCCTTACCCAGTCACAACCACAGTACAGCAGTACTGATCTTAAAGACATGTGTGTCATTCTCTTATTTTTTTCTCATGGCTGAGTGTAACAACAAAAATAAGAGAAAAATAAGAAAATGTTCATGTTGAGGCCCGATGTTTTTGTATGAGGGTCCCCATTGTGTTCAGTCATACACATACAATCACACACAAAATAACATAATGGACAGTATTCAGTTAAACTCAGGACAACTGACAACTTGTCAGCTCAATGAAAGAAAAAGGTTACATAAAGCCACAAACAGTAGTGGCTGAGGAGTAGTATTGTGAAGTGGATGACTGAGGAAGAGGAAAAAAACTGTTGGGAGCAAGAAAATACATGTGAGTCATATTGCACTTCAAGAGAAAAGATGTTCACCTTTTTGATGGTATGGAAGTGATGGAGGAAGACAGACAGACAATGGCTGAGAAACATTTTGATAATGCGCTGCTAGCTTGGCTTAACATTGTCAGCCAATAGTATTGAAACAATAGCAATTAGCCCATTAGCAACATGAACAACAAACGTTTTACCATTGGACTCTAAATGACTGTTTTTCTGGACAGTTACTTTAAAGGACAAAAGTAAGTGAGACACACATTTGTCATTCCAAGGCTCCAGGATAAAATTAGTAGGAGTATTTTTAAGAAGATGGTAATATGCCCATGTCTTTTCTTATGGGCGTGGACATCAATGTAATGCCTCAGGTCTGTCATAAGTGGGCGGGGGGGATTTTTTCTCTGACCTGAAACTGTCGTTTTTTTCAGGTTTGTCAAATCCCATGATCCTCCTGGCTCCCTCAGTCAGAAGTCAGTGGTGGATGAGAGCATCAGCAACTGGCTTGTCTAAACTCATAACTTCGTATAACTTTGCTCATTTCCATGTGAGCGGCCACTCAATCAGCTTTCCCAATTAGAGTTCACCTCAGCGTGACAAATCCTTGCACTGTGTCATGCTAAGGCAACTCTAATTAGGAATCTACTGTTTGAAAACAGCTTGAAGCACATCAAGTAATCTAGATCTCAGCATATGTAAAGCTTTAGTATGGCATTTCTTGTCATATATTAAATGGCTCATGTAGGACAGATTCTGATAAAGAGAGAGAATAACCAGTGTAGAAATATACTGTTTACATGGATAAAGTGAAAAAGGATCTTTAATTAGACACATCTCTGGTTCACATAAAGGTCAAAATAATGAATTATCCAGCCGCACTGTTACATATTAACTTCCAATAAAGAACATATGCAATTTTAAATAGTTCACATTTGCAATTAATTTTGAGAAAATTTACCTTGAAGGCCTCACAGCCCCTCCTTCACAGGGACGTTAGATCAAATATTTGCCTTTCATGAGGGTAATTTGACACTGATTAACTCTGAGCTCCTGCTGCACGGCTCCTCTGTGTCAGTGCTTAATTAACAGTGTCTTTTGAATCTGTTTTTGATACTTTAAAGAAATCCATATTATTAAACAAAAACCTCAGTCTCTGTGGAAATAATTAAAAAGGAGTATTGGAGGGAGATAACAGATCTGCCTTTGAGAAGAAGAGAAGATAATTAGCCGTCAACAGCCAAGCTGTCAGGTCACTACAGAAGAAACACGGACATATGGTATTTTAATAAAGACTTGAAAATACTGAATGTGGCTGAAATTTGGTCATATGCAGCAGTGAATCATTTCTATTAATCCTCATGCTATTTGGGCAAAGGCATGATGCTGTTTTCTTCTCTGTCCTGCAAAAAAATGTTTCCGTTCGATCTGGATATGAATAATACAATGCAAAGAATATCCACCAGGGACCTTTTCTGTGGGAAACAAATACAAAGCCGTCTCTTTTTCACACTGTATGATAATTATATTCAAGTTGTCAATCTGAAGTTCATGCACAGTGAAGAAGAACAACTTTTTACATAATTCCAATGGCAGCAAGCAGACTAAAGGAATGGAGGAGCTGACACATATGCAGGAAAATACAACTAACTAGATTAAGTATTTATGTTATGGACACATTATTACTGCATTATAACTCACTGTTTGCGAAGACTTCAAAATCCAAAGAGGGCATACCTCTATTAGTCCTTTAAGGGAATATTTTATATTTTTCACTCATTACACACACGAGATGTCAGTGCAAGGCACCCAAAGCAGTTTGGGGTTGTCTTCCTCTAGCTCCCTATGGCAAAGATGCAAGAGGTTAAGGATGAAAATATAAGTTTAGCATGTCTGTCTATCAATGTCTTTTCTTTTTTTTTTTTTACTTTAGAGACTTTCCATCCAAATAATGTTAAACAATTAGTCCTCCCTTAGTAGTATGCAAAAGAACAATTTGCGGTTATCCCAGTGCATTATGTATTTTATGTATCTCCCAGAGAAAATGTGAGAGACTGGAAGGAGATAACAGAAAGCACTTAGCACACACTCCCACAGACATGGTTGCCATCTAGGTTACAGCTTACGTCTAGACAGGTACATTCTAAGGTACTGAGACTTCGGCAAAGTAGTAAGTAACCTGCTCCATCATGGTTATTTAATCCATAAGAACAGTTGAGTCATCCATCCATCATATTAAATCCATATTAACTATTTATCTACATTAGTTTTTACATAAGCATTAAGTTTGACAATTTCTGCAACTTTCCAAAAACGGACAATTCGACATCCATGTCTACTTCAGGAACACCCAGGTGTGTGAAGGGGATTAAACAAATCTTTGACATCTCTCAAGCTAGTTTGTTTTTAAATGCTTTACACAACTATTTCTTTCGGGCCACGGTGGTGAAGTGGTTAGCACAAAGCAAGAGTCGCAGGTTCAACTGCGGCCTGCAGCTCTTCTGTGTAGAATTTGACTGACAGACTGGCGACCTGTCCAGGGTGTACCCTCCCTCTCGCCCAATGTCAGCTGGGCTTGTGACCTGATAAGCGGTTTAATTAACTTTTTCTTTCATGTGAACAACTGAGTGCAACATACAACACTGTGAACACTTTCAGGAAAGAGTACAATACTGTGTCACACCCCTATTAATACCTAAAGGCTTTTCACCCTGCTGGTCTGTCTGTTCAGATCAGCTTTAAACACTTTTGCCCTTTGATGGCACGTTATACAAACCACTTCATTTCAAGCTCATTCATTGGTCTGTAATGTGTAGCCGGTAAATGCACTGTATGAGGCTACCATGTCAAAAATTTTCCAGAGTCTCCCTGGAATGTTTACAGCACCATGTACTGTATTGTGTATTTCACAGATTGTTGTGGGGCAAGGTAAGATCCTACCCAGTGTTAGAAGGGTAACACTGGGTACAATTACAAAATTGAAACCAGGCTGGCTGGGCCAGTGCCAACAAGCCTGAAGCTGAATACTGAACACAGTGTATTATTAGGTGGGCATGACATGGGCCACATGGAACTGCCACAGTAACTGTGGTTTAGCCTAAGAAGACACCATGGTCAGACTATCTTGCATAGTGAGAGTGCTGTAGGATTCAAGCTTTAATGTACAGTGAATACTCACTTAACGTCAGAATGTGTACTGTGAAGCAGTGATTCTCAACTGGTGGGTCGGGACCCAAAAGTGGGTCCATTTTCAGTGGGTCCTGTGGTTTTATTTTGAAGGGGATTTTTTTATGCCATCTATTCACTCTCACAGTTTGTTTTTCTAATTGAGCATGGCGAAAGTTTGAGTCTTTTTGAAACTACTTCTCAATAGTTGGACTTTTTTTAATTTAAAAGCACTGTTGGGTCTGTTGAAATAAGGTATGTTGCGTTATCTAAGATTTGTTTTTAAATTAAAATGCAGCTAATTTAGTGTAAAAGGAAATATTTTCCTCTCTAGCATCATTTATCATTCAACTTTTGTTGTGTTGGCATACTTTGTTATTCTGCACTATCCCAGGTTCAATCTGCACTCATTAAATACATTTTAGAAGTTGAACATTTTCTTCGATTTCGTGGGTCCCAAAGCCAAACCAGTTGAGAATCGCTGCTGTGAAGGATTTTATTTTATTGGTTCTCTTTCGGTAGGTTCGATAATTTTTTCACAAACTGAGTTTTCTCTCTTACAGAACTCAAATGCAGAGAATCCAAACTGTGTGGGCATCGAGGGTGTACTAGAGTCTTACTTCCAGAGCCTGCGAACTGTTCAGTTGTACGGCCCAACCAACTTCGCTCCAGTCATCAACCAGGTGGCTCGGTGAGAGATACACACACATTGTGTGCTGCATGTGTCACAGAATTATGCGCACATGCACTCTTAAACACGCACAAGATATACATTCATATACGCTCATGCATAATGTCTCTCATACATAAGATTTGCATATTTCCATGAGATTCATATGCATCTGTCACTTCCCCTGTGGCATCATGGGAGGCCAGTTGTTTATGTATGCATGTCATGAATACAAACAGAAATGATCGGAGTTGAATGATGGCAGAAGGCAGGAGATGTGATAAGCAACTCAAAGAAACGGTTTGTCAGTCATCTCTGCCTTTGTAGGGAAAAAACACATTTTACGTGTTTTCCAGAAATGTCCAGATTTTAAAGGGAATCTGTGGAGTTTTCTTGTTAAACAAAAACAAAAGATAATATTTTATTTCGACTTAAACTGCCTTTTCTCTCTACTGTCTACTCCCAACACACATACACACTCACACACCCTGTCAGAGGACTATTTACTTTTCAGCGAGGTTTTCTGCGAGCCGAAGAGCTCATAATAACTGGCTTAGGGAGTCCATAATGTGCAGTCAGTTCAAACTTCCTGTACATTAATGAGAAGCCACAGCTGGCCAGGAATAGTTTTAGCAAGCAGCAAACGTTGTGCATGAAAAGCAAAACCTGACAAGTGAAGCCTTAAACCTGAATTCTTCCTAAAGGCCCCAAGGGTTAGACACCACATTTTGCAGAAAGAAATCAGTTTGTATGGAAGTCAGAAGGAAAACTCCTCACATGATTTATAAATCAGATCAGAGTATGTCCCCTTATGACTGACAGGGTGACACTACTGCACTGTGCATTTTTGTCTTAGAACAAGTATCTATTAACACTGTTATTTCTTCCATCAAAATGAATTGCAGCATTTCGGTCACTTAAAAATGTGCAGTATTCAGTTGGACTAAAACAAACTCTGATGAGTTGGCTCTTCACTTTGATTAATGATTGTCCCATGCTAACCTAGCTAGAGTTAGCCTTAGCTAATGACACGGCATCATTTCAGCTCCTGATCCATTCTGCAAATGTGTATTAGTCTGGAACCTCTCCGATTATTTTTGTTTTCCAATGAGCATTATCCTACCACCAATCAGAGAAACAAAGCATGTGACATAGCGTTGAGTGACACATGCAGGTTGGGACAGCCTTGTCACAAACATTCTCAAAGTCTCTTTCTAATATGGTGACGGCCATGAACCAAGAATCTGAGTCCGTAAAGCAATGGGTGATGTCACAGTAGCTATGCCCACTACTATTATACATTGTAGGAGGTTTACTGGAGAACTGTGTCTTATTAAGATCTCCCCCTCTGTTTCAGACAGCTTCAGCTGTGAGAACGAGACTTGAGACAGAGGATTCAATTAATTTTATTCTTTATTGTCCTTGATTTCTGGTCCAAAAGCAGACAAATATATATTTTATCAGCTTTAAGCCAGATGTTCCCACATGTGTTATTTTTATCTGCCTGTGTTGTAGATTTGTACTTTATGCAACTTTCTTGAGGAGCTAAAAAACGAGGGGTGTCTCAAAAGTGTGTGCAAAATGGCCAAGACTGCTTTTTGGATTTCTTTCTTTGTGTAGCTTTTGCATTTTTTGTCATAGAATGTTCAGACAATCTTTCCATTCACCTGAGCCTCCTGATAGGATTTTTTTTTTAGGATTTATGAGGGTAGGGTAGGGTTTATGTTTGAAGTATTATGCTAAAAAAGTGTTGCCGTTTGTTTTGTTGCCTGTTAAACTTGATGATTTCTTCCAACTTCTGTTGAAGATAATTTTGTGAAATAAACAGACATTGACAGTAGCATTTTGTTACAACCCTAGAAGTTACGTTTTTCTGTGGAGTTTTTGACCTTAAGTACTGTAGCACTATGGAGCTTTTCCTAAGTGTGATGCTGATATAATAAACTCAGACTTACTGTACTAGATGACTTCTCTGTGACCCCTGCCAGCATAGATTGTCACAAACATTGGTGTTTTCAGCATTAAGCCTTCTCAATTCCAGTGTTTTGGGAAGAGCAGGGTTTCAGGTACAGAGGCACTCAGGGTGCTCCCCATAGAGCATGTCAGTGTCACCGTAAAGGTTAATGATACCCTGCTCTGCAAAATATGCAAAACCCTTTAGATCACCTACAGAGCCCGGGTGGGCTCTCATTTCTTATTGTCTCTCACCTGCCCTCCCTGCTTCTACTCTGGCTTTTCTTCTTCTTCATTTTCTTCTTTACTTACTCCACATCCTTCTCTTCTTCCTTAGTCCAGCATTCCTGTGACTGCTCCTCACACTGCCCCTCCTCTTCATAAACCTATTCTTAGATGTTGTCATCCATGTGGGGGCTTTATAGTGATAAAGACAAGTAGAGAGGAGGAGGAAGATGCATGGTATAATCCTTACATAAATACATACTAAACAAGGATCATATTATCACAGTCAATAAAAAATACACTGCTTCTCTCCAAACATTAGTGCGTGTTTACACATTGTATTGTCTTTACTGCTTTTTGGTACAACTTCTGTCTGCATGCTCTCATGTGTTGTGTCTTTGTGAGCAGAAAGCTGGGCTGTTTGAAAATAATATTTATGTTGTAACTGGAAGCACTAATCACAGCAAGAGGGTTGTCGGTTCGATCCCGGCCTGCGGCCCTTCTGTGTGGAGTTTGCATGTTCTCCCCGTGTGTGTGTGGGTTCTCTCCGGGTACTCCGGCTTCCTCCCACAGTCCAAAAACATGCAGCTTAGGTTTAATTGGTGACTCTAAATTGTGAGTGAGCGTGTGAATGGTTGTCTGTCTCTATGTGTCAGCCCTGCGATAGACTGGCGTCCTGTCCAGGGTGTACCCCGCCTCTCACCCAATGTCAGCTGGGATCAGCTCCAGCCCCCCCGTGACCCGGTCAGGTTAAGCGGTTACAGAAGATGAATGAATATACACTCAAAAACAAAAACCTGGATCAAAGACTTGCCCTTGAGTTCAGCAATGATGTCTTTGAAGTCTGTGAATCCGAATCCTACCTATAAAAATGTAAAAGTATTTATGGACCACAAAACTCCATTTTCCACACACTTCACCTACAATCGCAGGATCACAAGATCACAAATTCACCTTGACAGGTTCCAGGTCATGTGTCTCACACAACCAGCGATTTTGCCAGTCAGCGTCCTGTGAGGAGCTACTGGCAGCTACGTGTTTGTAACGACACAGACGGCTGCTGTTCGTTTGGCTCATGAGGAGGTTAGCATAGACGCTACATTGTGTCCTGATGTAAAAAAATCACATTTTTCACACAGTCCAAGGAATCAAAAACATATATTCTTGGTCATAGGAACAGCTGTAAAATCACTTATAAAATCCAGCTGAAGAGTGAATCACACTCGACACTAGTGAAGAAGGGTGGACCAGCATCTGCTGCTTGGTGCTCTCTTCATTTTTGTTTGGATGGACAGCTTTTGAACCAAGTTGATTTCTGTTTTGTTTTTCTTGTAAAGGCAGGACATCGACCCTTATCACTTATGGTTATCACATAATGTGCGTACTGCATCATTTATGCCACAAGACGGCAGAGCAGCTTACAGGATGTTGGTTGTGAGGGGAAATATGCTTTTTCCTATCAAATAATAATTTAGGAAGCCATTAAGTTGTGATAACATGGTGTGATTTACTTTAGTTATTTTCTTAATGAATTATGCTGATTCTAGTTAAATTGGAGCTTTTTACAATAATAATTATAATCAACACTAACAAGTAGGCAACTGCAAGTATCCTTACTTTGAAAATAAACATTTAAAATGTTGTAATAATTGTTCCATGTGCCCTTTTTTACTTTGAGCACTCTCTGCATCAGCAAAAAATATCATAATATTATATTAAAAAGGAACATTTATTCAAACTCAAAGGTACAGATTTTTCTGTGTTATGTAAATTCATTTTTTTTAAATTATATTTTCAAAAATACAGGAAAACAATTGGAAAAACGTGAGACAGGT
>CAFUXE010003096.1:418192-445221 GCA_903364295.1 Serranus cabrilla
GTGCGTGTGTGTGCGTGTGTGTGCGTGTGTGTGTGCGTGTGTGCGCGCTGTGCATTTTACAACAAAGTAAGTCAAACAGTACAAAGGGCTTTCACAGTACGACAGGTTCTAGACAAGTCAACAGGTCATTCATCTTAAGAAGGTAAACGCACCTAATGCTCCTGCAATGTATACCAGTAATAATCACTCACTTCACCTCTATGGATGCCCATCTAGTCCCATTGTAAGTCTAACTTGGCACCTGTAAAGTACATTAACATTTTGAAATGTTCAGTATCACACACATGAACCTTTTATGCCCGGCTGGTGCCCAATTGCGAACCGGTTCTTTGGTTTCCCACTGCCAAAGAGCCGGCTCCCAACCGGGAAAACTGGTTCCACAGCGGCACCAACTCTTTGCTGGTCTTGAACTGTGAACCGCTTGCGCCAGGGGCTGGGTTATCGTGGCTAACACGGCAAAACGAAAACATGTATTTTATTTGATATGTTTTAATGCAATGTTATTGGGCTAGCGTTAGCAAGCTAGCGTTAATGGGCAAGCATTAGCGTATTCAGTGTTAACAAAAAGTAATCGCTGTTCATAGTGATCAAGACAGGCACCACGCATGTGTTGTACTAGTGGTGTTTGGGTGCCAGTGTTGGCTCAAAAAGCCAGGAGCAAAAGCCATTGTGACTGTTATGGTTGGAGTTGCTGCGGCAGGACTTATGGGAAGTGAGTCAGCGAAGTATGCAGACGTATACTGTGACGTAATGACGTGGCTCTCAAGCCGGTGGGAAAGCAAACAGGTTCGGATGTGGTTCGCAAGTTGAACCAAGCACCGGCTCCAAACCAGCAGGGCAGCGGCCCCGTTGGGAAAAGGGTATGACAGCCTGCCCCACTCAGTCCCAGTTCTAGTTCTTCCTCCAGAAAGCCCAGCTAAACGTTGTGGATCTCCAGGTGTTGGTATTCCTAGGAAGCAGTTGGAGCCGCAAGGCCAAACTGTAATGCTTCTTGCACCAGAGCTTAGACTGCAGATTGAAAATAGCAGCAAAGCTGATTTAGGTCTGTCACACTTGGCTAGTTACTACCAGTCTATGCTGGAGTCTGGGCTAAAATAGGTCCTGGAGAACTTGCATGATGTGGTCTGATGTTGTCGGAATCAAACGGCATATTAACAGAACAGGCACTGCGAATAACTATATAGCAGAGCCAATCTTCTCGCTGATGATCTTGTTTGCTTATGTAGGTCATAAAGAGGCATCAAATTCAATTAAAAGTGTAACCAGTTAAAACGTCCTTGTAGTTGCTTCAAATAATCAGATTTGCAAATGCTTCATAAGGAATGAAATGTACTTGCCACATTTGCTATACCCCAAGGATACACGCATGCATATTCAAACATAACTTTTGTTTGTTTACAGAAAAAGTCAACGGGGAAATTGCAATCCTCATTCAAAACTATGTTATATTTGACCCTTTTGCTGCTGAAAATAATTTTAACAATCATTAACAAACAACCCTACTTCAGCATTACATTGCACTTTTTAAAGAGAATATTACATTGTAAGATCTGATGACTGAACTCAGTTATTCAAAGGCATTCTCGAAGAACAAGCAGCTTTGGATCTTCCAGCGAGACAGCTGGATCTGTGCTGAGACAAGTTCTTTATGTAATGTGTAGTTCAGTTGACTAAACTGAACTGAACACTAATGAAATGCTTACATGACGCTCTAAGAGTTAATTGGCTAAATGGTTTGAATTAAATCCCCAGATGAAGAAAGGTAATGCAGGGAATTATGCTCGCTGAAGAAATAGAAAGCCCTCGTTGGGACCTATTATTCAGTGCGCAGGGTCAAAGGTCAGCGCTTGGTGCGTGACAGGAGAGAGAAATTCAAGCGTAGATGGTAAAACTAAAAGAGCATGGCAGGAAGAGAAACACAGAATGGTGTGTAGGGAGTTAGACAAGAAGAAGGTACATGCGCGGTGAGCTTATTTATAGATTTATCTACCTCAGCCACCAATTTGATCACTGTGTTCTGTGTAAAAAAGAGGATTGCTTCACTTGATTCTGGTAAGACCTGGGGAAATTAAAGTGACAAGAGCAGAGCTTCATTGCTGTGTTTGATGAATTATCTTTGATACTCCTTTTGTAAGCCTTCTATCAGTGCTAGTCAGGGTCCCACAAAACTTTTTGCGCTCTGTCACTCAACATACAGAACTTCTTGATGCGTGCCTGATTTACCGTCTGTGATGCTTAAGAAGCTTCAAAAGCAGACACGTTGCTTGCAAAAGATGATAAATCAAAGGCTCCTCTTGCGATTTTGGTGCTCAAGATGTATTCAACTGCTGTTTTCCTGAGGTCTGTTCCCTGGTTGAGTAGACCTCCACACATCACCACCAGTCAGAGTCAAGCCTCTCAGGGAGCACCATGTGGGGATCAGCCTTTTGAAATCAAAATGGATCATAACCCATTCTGTTCTCACTTGTTTCATCCCCTCTTGCATCTTTTTTTCTTTGTGTTCCCTTAAGCTCATCTGCTTGTCTTCCCATGCTGCTAAAAATACATTTCACACATATTCTAGGATTTGAAAGATTAATTTTAAAATGGGCCACAAATGTGTCTTCTATTCAAATAAAGAGAACAGAGTTTAGGTTAACTTTTGTCTATGTAAATTGTTCAATTGGGGAATATTAACATCACATTAGAAGCCCAAAGATGTATTACTTTGGTCCATGAAGATTAAAATATGAAATATGTGAATAACATCAAGACACAGCAAGAAGCAAATCTTCTGACAGCATTTATCTATAAACACACAGATCTTTTGGACCAATGTACATTTTAACACTTAACTCTTTAACACTTCTCTGTTCTTGTACACACGATAGCAAATTCACAAAAGGATTGGGCCGCTTTCGTGGTTGCTTAACCTGCACAAATAAGACAAAAAGAAAATGTATGATACTAAGATGCATTGTAGTTCTCAAAGTACCTGCGCTATTTGCTCAAATTTAAATGAGATAATATGTACATTTGGAACAAAATTGGCCAGTTTTTATGCAAATTAGCCTTACTGCAAAAACATAAAAAATTATGAAGATCAGCAATAATTGCAACACAGATACAGTAAAATTATTGGCGAGGTGGTGGTAACTGAGCACATTTATATGAGATGTCTGCTGAAACTGCGATGCAGTGTCTGGATGCAGTAACCGTTGTTTCGTGAGAAAAAAAGTTCCATACATATCATTTTTGAAAATACAAGAGAAAAAAAATGTTAATTTTTTTTTTTATGCAAATTAATAAAAAAATAAAAAAATTCTATCTGCTCTCTCCTAGTCCTACATACATGTAGGCTATGAGCCGGCGGAGGGTCATATTTTATGGAGAGGATCATGGAAGTGTTGGAGGGTGGGATGGCGGTGCTGTCCTTTAGGCTTTACTGGGAAAGGTGCAATGTTCTGGGTGGAGCTTTCTGTGGGGAGTAGAGCTGGGAATCAGAGAGTCAACAGCAGAGGTGTGGTGCTGGTCGGGAACAAAGGCACTGTAGCCCCTTTTCACGCAGTGGTTCCATAATACTGCCAAGAAGAAGATCTGCCGTTGTGCTTTGTTTTAAGATTAGCTCTAAATGTGGAGAGAGTGTCTGCCTTCCAGACTGATGGTTCCACAAGAGAGGAGCTTAATAACTGAAGGCTCTGGCTCCCAGTTTGCTTTGGGAGACTTTAATAACCACGAGTAACCAAAGTGTGCAGCGTTCTTAGAGTAATAGGGTACTATAAGCAATTTAATATATGATGGTTCCAGACCATTAAGGGCTTTTTAATAAGAAGATTTTTTCTCATTTTAATTTCTTTTTTAGTTTTTTCTTGAAAGGTGAATTAAAAAATGTAACCTAAGACAGAAGGTCCACAGTTGATCTTGAGAGCATGCAACAATTGGAGTGTAATTGTTTAGTCAACAACTTAAATTAACCATTTATACTAATTGTTGTACTGTGGATATTCTCTTCATGGGTGAGAGGATAACAACAGGGGTTTACGGGAAATGCATTCTTAATACATTGAAATAAAACATTTTAGAGTAATCGATAATGGGGAATGATGATGATTGAACCAAACTACAGTAATATTTTTAATATGACAATTACAGACTGTGTGTGTGTGTGTGTGTGCATGCATGTGTGTGTTGTGTGTGTGTGTAAATTTAAGCTGGAGCATTAAATATTATCTCCTGAGAGTGCAGGCACAGTGGAGAGTCTGTATGCACACACACACTTGTGTGGTTTGCAGGATATTTTCTATCAGGCTCGGTGTCTCTGTGGACCTCCCCCCACATACCAAGATTTACCCTCCTCCACTTCCACTATTATTAAACCCTTCGGTCTGAATTTATTTCTATATACATGCATGTCAAATTGTCATGTTCTCCTCTTTTCCCTTGCCTCTCCCCTGTTCCATGTGGAGCCTCACCACTCTCCCATCAGCATCCCTCCCATCAGCATTCTTTCCTTTCCTTTTCCCTATAAATTAAAATACCAAAAGGATCCCTCTTTGGAATGCCACAGACTGTTTGTCACTTGCTCATTTGATTTGCTTTGTTGACAAGAAACTATAAATAGACTCATGCAGTGTTTTTCTAGTCGGTATCTTTACCTTCCCTTCTTTCCTGTGGCCTACATAAGCACTAATGAGGTTGGTTTCCAGAGTAAGTTACTGGTTCTTCCTGCACTTTGAAAGCAGCAGGGAACAGATGTGTTATAGTGGAACCATCAACTTGTCTTTTGTCTGAACTCTTTATTAGTCCCTGAGGACATGGCTTGTCAGCAGCTGGGTCTGCATTTGTGTTCTCTGTGATATTAGTTCCAGACTGCACAGACACTGTGTTGAAGCTTAACTATGAACATAAATGTTGAAAACACAAACCACCACCTAATTTCTATATACAGTATCTCACAAAAGTGAGTACACCCCTATTTTTTAACAAAATATTCTATTATATCTTTTCATGGGACAACACTGAAGAAATTACACTTTGATACAATGTAAAGCAGTCAGTGTACAGCTTGTATAACAGTGTAAATGTACTGTCCCTTCAAATAACTCAACACACAGCCATTAATGTCTACACTGCTGGCAACAAAAGTAAGTACAAATTGTCCAAATTGTGCCCAAACATGTAAAAATTTTGTGTGGCCACCAGTATTTTCTAGCACTGCCTTATCCCTCTTGTGCATGAAGTTCATCAGAGCATCACAGGTTTCCCCTTGAATCCTCTTCCAGTCCTCCATGACGACATCACGTTGCTGGTGGAAGTCAACCTTCCGCTTGAAGATGCCCACAGATGCTCAATAGGGTTTAGGTCTGGAGATATGCTTGGCCAGTACATCACCTTTACCCTCGGCTACTTTGTTTGGGGTTGTTTTCATGTTGGAATACTGCCCTGCAACCCAGTTTCTGAAGGGAGGGGATCATGCTGTGCTTCAAAATGTCACAGTACATGTTGGCATTCATGGTTCCCTCAATGAACTGTAGCTCCCGAGTGCTGGTACCTCTGATGCAGCCCCAGACGATGACACTCCCACCACCGTGCTTGACTGTAGACAAGACCCTCTTGTCTTTGTACTCCTCACCTTGTTTCCGCCACACACGCTTGACACCATCTGAACCAAATAAGTTTATCTTGGTCTCATCCGACCACAGGACGTGGTTCCAGTAGTACATGTCCTTTTTTGTCCCGGACAAAAGAACCCTTTGTCCGGCTGCCTTCAGCTAACTCATTGGTCAGCTCTGTGCACTCCGACGCTCCGAGCGCCGAAGTGCTGTTGGAACACAGTTGTGATGTCAGAGCTCCGCAATGAAACGTTACTGTGGGCTCTCTGTCTGAGCAGCTGGAGCAGCAGCGCTGATAAACAGCTGAAAGTGTCTGAGTGTCTTTAAAAGCACAGTAATTGTGGTGGCGTTGATAAACGATGATGAAGGACAAGCTTGTTTCACCTCATTTCTGTTTATTTTCAGGCATTGTGGTGTTGACATTTAAAAAGTGATCACACGGCCGCTGTCTATCTTTTCTCTCCATGCCTTTAAAACTATGTGATGTAGGCCTTTTGACTCAAGTGAGACTGACAAGGAGCTACACAAGACTAACAGGGTTAAACATCATGCAACTACAGAAGGAAAGGTTGGCCAAAAAGAATTCACACAGATGCGGGGATATACATATTTTTATATATTTAATTTAGATCAATCTCTGAATTTATGAATTGATATCGGAAAATTATATTTAATGCCTATTTCAATGGTAGAATCATTTTTTAAATCCTAGTGTTACTAATCATTGAAGTTGGAGTGAGAACAGGCTGCACACACACTTGACTTTCATGTAATGTTGCAGCCTCTGTGGCTGCTGGAGGCCAGAAACATTTGGAGGACCTGATGACCGACAGAACAACTGAGGGAGCAACTGATAAACAGACTGACTGCTGGTTGTTGAAAACACCTGGACAGAGCTAGAACCAACTTAAAGGGGAATTAAAGTCAAGCAAATCAAATTTTTATGGTCTCATTTTCCTGTAGCTGCATAATACTTACAAAACAGTTGACATCGCAGGATAGAACAAAATAACACGGTGGTTAAATATTTGCTATTTAAGTATATATTTTCATTTTGTATTTGTCACTTTGATTGGTACGGACAAAGTACAACAGTGAAATGCTGTTTGTCGTCTGCAGCTATGGAGGAGCTGGATGGGGATGAGGTCAGAGTGTCCTCCAGGGGGCGCTTTGCTGAGAGGGACATCGTCCAGGTAAAGTACATTCTACATACACACTGCCCACAGTTCTGATGTTAATCACTGTGGCCAGAAGAAATCTACGGAGTTGATTTGATTCAACTTTAACCTGTCCCACAAAGACATAAGTAACAAATTTGGAACCCTGAACTTGTCTCAATGACACCTTAACATTCAATTCCAAAAGAATTAAAGAACGCCAAAGTCATTTGGCATCAGAAGTCATCAGAATACAGCGATGTCGAACAGATGATAACTGCATACCAATAAGCATGAGGCATAACACTTTCGCAAATACCAAAGTTAGGCATATTTTCTATTGTCATCATCCATTTTTTCTTGCTCTCATCCAGTTCGTTCCTTTCCGGGACTACATCGACCGTTCAGGGAACCAGGTCCTGAGCATGGCCCGACTTGCCAAGGACGTCCTGGCGGAGATCCCAGACCAGCTGCTGTCCTTCATGAAGAACCGGGGGATCGAACCCCGGCCCCCTCTGCCTGCCATCTCGGACTCCCCCTCAATGTCCACCACCACCACAACCACCACTTCTGCCCCCAAGGAACGCAACATGCACGCCTGAGATGAGTGCAGCGAGTGGAGCAGTAGAGTAGTTGATGTGAGCAAAGGGAGATGTGTGTTTGTCTCTGTGTGCATATGTGTGTGTGTGTGTGTGTGTGTGTGTGTGTGTGTGTTGCATGGTTTCAGGGTATTAAACAGGAACCGAGTCAGGATTTTGAAGACTGAAGGGGACAACTACCAGAAGAGAATACATCTGTTAAAAGTGTTGGAGGGGAGGATTCCTTCGACAACATTTGGACTGGACATGTAGAAAATGCACCTTGATCCTTGAAACATTTCTGGTTGTGACTTTTGTCAGCACCTATCACGATGCACCGTCTGCAGGTGAAAGACGCAACTCTGCAAAATGTAGTTCACTACTTTTTTCTCAGTCCTATTCCAACATTTCAAAAGAGCGACTAAGACGGACAACACTTCTGCAGAGGTTGAGTCTATATCTCTGTCTGCCCCACTTCAGTTTCTGTGACACTATTCCTGCTCACAGTGATAAGAGTGACTGCTGTAATAGAGTAATAAATCCTGAAGTAGCCAGCCAATTGATTTCTATCTGTTGTAAAGAAAGATGGCACTGAGGCTGATGTCCTTTCCTTGTTTGTTTACTCTCAGGGCATTTTAAAGGCTTCACAGTATCACAGGGGGATCTGGAAATAGAGAAGCATAAATTAAATCCTGTTCTGGTTGTGACTTTGGACACTGAATGGGCACGAGTTGTTTTTATTGCTTCATGAAAATGTATGCTGTATGTTTATGTATGCTAAACATGAAATTCAAATGTGAGGGGTGGTGAATGCTCCACATTTCAAGGTCAACATTCAGAGACTGAGCAATGGCAAGTCTAAACTATTCCCACTAGGACAAGAAGGGAGGTACTTGAAAGCGCCTGCTGAAAGCAGGAAATATATATATGGCCATGAAATGGGCTCGGGATGGAGAACAGACTGAAATATTCCCCACTCCAGCGTATCCACTTTTTTCAGCCACCGTACAATTTAATATCAGGAGGTACAGACTATTTCAGCCCTGGCTGCAAAGCTGAACATAGCCATGTCTGTGCTCTGCTGTCCTCCCTCTTCCTCCAAATTGTAACTCTCTCAGCTGGGGCTGTCATTTGAAATGAATCATTCATGAGGTGGCTGCATCTGTTCTCAAGCTTTCTAGAGCATGTACCTGTTTAAAATGAATAGAGTTGGTCAGTGCACAATCCACAGGCCAGAATGCTTCATATGTAGCAGAGAAGGAGTGAAAGCACCTTTACTTTTCTTCTTTTTTTACTAGAGAGGAGACACCAAGAAAAACAGTGAGAAGGAGAGTGAGGTTTGGTATGTAGTGCTGTGCCAAAGTCACACTGACTGCCTTTGTTAGTGTATGCAGTTTCCCTCATCCGTTCTGGTGTTTGATATATGGTTGCATATTTCCTGTGGCTGTCAGTCAGGGCACCAGCTATTGTATAAAAAGACTGATTTGCAATGAATGCTGTTTTTTTCCAGACATATTCTTTTTTTTGTGATTTCATTTGTTATGCTTTTGTTCTGTGCATGAATGATTCAAGCAAAAATGAGCTAGTGCTTCAGTAGCAACCCCAGATTCATTAGTCTGGCAGGCTGTGCTGTATTTTCCTCACATACACTAAAAACAGATTTTTTGTCTCTGACCTTCGACACTTGTTGGCCTAGAAAACAACTAAAGAGAACAAAAGTCCTCCAAACCCTATGACACCATATGTCATTTATTCTTACCCTCATGAATGTTTCCAAAAATAGCAGCCCTACTGGCTGCAGTAGATCCACATGTGCTTTCACGTAAACATTACGAATTCCATTGTGAAAGGCACCAGTTTCTTTATATTTAAGCAACAAAACCTTTTCCCTATGGATAGGGCAAAACAGTTCCTTGTTGGACATGATAAAAAAAATTGCTTAAAAAGTTAAATAAATGCATTTAAATGCTGGAAGGAAGTAGTTACGGGGACAATGTTAATATCAGAAGTGACATAGTTCCATTAGTTCTGTAAAACATGATGCATGGAAGTTAAGTGAGGTTACTTAAAATAACATCATTTAATTTTGTTTTCACACGGGACACGGATACTGGTCTCCTGGGTGAAAGTCTCAGTTTATTTGACCCTCTCGCCCACCATAGCGGCAACTATTCATGCTTTGTACTCAGTTTCCTTGCTTATTGCCTTTGCAGTCAATGTCACTTCCGAATTCTGTGTCCTTCACAACTACTACAGCAAATGGAGGGTGCTGCTATCTAAAAACGTAAACATGGGGGTTGTATTTGGTGGGAGCGTGGTCTAACCTAACAGCATCACAAAAATATAAAGTTGGGGAGGTTTGTAAAACCAGTAATAACAATAACAAATGGATTCATCAGGATTTGTCTGGATAATAAAGCATGTGTCATATTGTATCAGAAAGGAAATGGATATGTGGCCTTATTTATGTCATAATCCCAGTATGTGCGAGGGAGGACTCTATTTTTATATGACAAAACAGGAAATCTACGTTATTTCGCATGCTTCTATGGCCAATATCCTGCCAATGATTGTACTCGTTGTCTGTATCTTATTCTGTATTCATATTTGAAAATGACTTCTAACAACATTCCTACATGTGTTGACTTATGTACTGTGCAGGAGCGTTCTTTCTATTTTTACTGTTATTGTGTGCAGTATTGTTGAAGGAACTGCCAATGTAATAATCCAAAACATATAGGAGATACATGAGTTGTAGGGTAGATTTGTATCACACACTCTCGAAAACATGCATGCATGTGTGTGTTATGGTCAACAAGTACACTGACCCAAAGTCACAAAATGTGTTGGATACTTTTGTATTACGCATGAGCTTTCTATACAGCGTGTACAGTAATAGTTGATTAGACTGACAGACATTACTGCTCACTGATTCTCCCCATTCTAGTGTGTTCCATACTGCTGACATGTAGG
Source organism: Serranus cabrilla (assembly GCA_903364295.1). Lineage (NCBI taxonomy): Eukaryota > Metazoa > Chordata > Actinopteri > Perciformes > Serranidae > Serranus > Serranus cabrilla. Next base: position 428,492 of record CAFUXE010003096.1, read on the forward strand.
TTAAATGTAAATACATCTAAAGTGATGCACAGAATATTTTGTGAAGTCTTCCTTTTTCCATTTAGTTTTTCTCTGATACTCTTAATATATGTCCATGTTATTTTGTTGCATTTGTTGGTTGGTTTTGTTTAGCTTAGAAACCAAATAAAAATATGTTTACGACATGTCTCTGGGCTGTACCAAGCAGTGTAGTCTGCTACTTTTTTGACAGTAATTACTGGGTTACATTTGGGACCGGTCAAAAATTATGAAGGGTGCCTTTTTATCTTTCTGCTGAAGGGAGGGTAGTCTGAGAAGGGCTGTACATAGTTGCAATTGCAAATTTTTGTGTGTGCAGGGGGTCAAAAGGTTATGAATGAAGTATACAGAAATAAACACTGTATTCTTTGTAGCACCATTTTGTTGTGTGCCCCCTCACCTAACCATGCGTGGATGTTTTTACGTCAGGCACATTAAGAGGCATTTGATAGAGTTGCAGAACACAAATATGACATAAACATGGACAATATACATTTTCCTGAGGCATGCCATTTCTACTGACTTATTGGACTTGCAAACTGATGCTCTGGGCATAATGATAAGACTTCAGACCTGGCTAAAGTCCTTTTACTGTGTTAATGACATTATTTTATTTCTATTGTTATATGAATTGCTGTGGCTATAATAACTTATTTTCCACATAGTGGTGTAATAGAGCCTCCTGGCTATTTATTGCCTATATTACAGTATGATTTGTGACTTTCCACTCTGCTTGACTCCTCTTTCCAGCCATGGGCTTCCCTTCATCATAAAGGTATTTGCCCTATGCAAAGGTAAACAGTCCTGTCTGTGTTTCTGGGTTTTATTTTTTCTTTATTTTGACTTTAGCTTGTATCAGAAAGTTTAAACATTTTGAGTGTCATTTAAAGTATCTTATTATAAGTAAAGTTCAGCCTTTTGTTAGTTATCTCTTTATTCAAAAATAGAGTGGCTGGTACATTGGTCAATATGTAGTGTTTGTTATTAAATTGGATGTTGAAAACTCCACTTTAACTTATGCATTGAATAAAAAAAAAAACAGTTATTACAGTACAGTAGGCTAGTCCTACAATACAGTTAAAAACTGCACAGTAGTCTGCATATTATGATTTCACCAGAGTTAATTTGTTATGGTATGTTTTATTTTCTACTATATGTATGCTTCTCCCATCAAAACTTGAAGTTGAATTGTAATAGCAAGGTATGAATCTTAAATGCATTGTCCTAGCCTCGAGGGTACCATGTTCTTTAAATATTGGTTTAATCGTGAGGAAAAGGAGTGCTTCTTCTGAGAAGGATTTTTTATTGGTAACCTGTTACTACACTGCCACTCAGTGGAAAGACAATGAAAATAAACACTGACCTGGATAGGGAATGCTGGTTTTATAAATTATGAACATATTTTTATGGCGTCATATTTTAATTAAAATGTAAGGCATTATTTTTTAGAATGTATAATACAATTATGTTACCATATGCTACGCTTTTACTCATGAATAGTAAATGTCACTTTTGATCCAGTGCTAAAAAAAAATCCACTCCACATTTTAATTAAACAAAATCATACTATTGCTGCCTTCATGTAGCCCTCGTGACTCCTAACTTCAGGTTTAAAGGACGTACCGTGCTTTAATTATTATGTTATGTAATACAGCTACTGTGTACTAAAATGGCAAACTGAAACACAGACTTGATTAATATTAGTAGGTAGGGTACGTCCATCATTGCATCAGCCTATGGCTTCGCCTACATGTCTTTAATTTCCTTCATTTCAAGATATTGTATTTTAAGAATCTACTCTAATAAAATGTGTTTTGCTGATGTCCATACAGAAAACATGGCAACTTCACAATGCTTCGGTTGTAAATAAACTGTTAACACATTTTATAGATCGCCGAGGTTGGTCGCTCCACCCGTGACTTCAGAGTTTCTTGTTGACCCTGAAGGCAACATATGGTCTGCTGTAAACTGTGTAGTGGCTCTCTGGAACGCCTCCGTGTACTAGGGCGGGCCTTTTCTGTGTCGCTGCTACAGGGATACCAAGATGGAAATCCAGGGGCTTTCTGGTGCCCAAAACATACACTCTCAACATGGCGCCCTGCACAGAACCCCTTCGTCTCCACGTCAATCAGCGACAGGGTCGATACCTCGTTTTAATTCCACCGAAAATGAAGCGGATGGACAACTGGAGTCGTCTGAGCCACAAAGTGACAACAACAACAACACTAGGCCGAGGACAGCCCCGTTTCACCTACTGGCGGAAAATGGCAGCGGAGCGGCTTGTTCGCCTGTTAGCAAACCGCAACCAACCGTTAAAACCAATTTATTGGGTAACGTTACGAGACCGAATGTCGGACTTCATAACGTGAGCACGGAGAGAGACAGTGAGCTCGATGCGTTGCTTGGTTCGCAGGAGTTCGTGAGGACTGCCTGGAAATACGGGGTGGAAAGCGGGGATAGTGTAATGCAAATGGCGCTGCCTCTGTTTGAAGGGGAAGAGGAGCCGATGCTGCAGCGGCAGTTAACGTTACCGTTTCCAGTTTTACGGCAGCAGCGTGAGGACGCCGCCTTCAAGCAGCCTTCACTGATCAACCACAGCGCAACTGCGCCGGGGAGCTTCAACACGGCGAGCAGGGCAGATACCACCCAGGAATTGTATGTTGTTTTTAATGTCGTTCAAGAGGATGGCATCGGTGAAGCGAGCAAACACCGACCGGATGTGTCATTTGAGGGTGGAGATAAAATGAAAAAAACAGAGAGTTCTAGAGCAAGCCCCGGTGGCTCCATGGAGGCTGGAAACAACAGCGACGTTATTATCTGTGAATCTAACGATAACTTGAACTGTCTTGATACCCGGGCCCTGAAAAAAGCTGACCATGTTTTCAATTTACTAAACGACAATGCTACGGGGACAAGTGCTAAACAGACTGTATATCACCATACTGTCGAAGACGTTGTTTTGACAAACAAATATGGCGATAAGATCTGTGGCCAGATTTGTACAGAAAACAATGAAAGTAAACTGGTCAGGGGGGTTTCGTCTCACTCCCGTATTGAAGACAGCAGTGCCCCCTTGATTTCAGGTAATCCGGGCGTCGTGGAAGTCATGGACACCTCGGACTTCATTTCAGACTCAACGGGGCTGCAGGGAAGTGCAAACTCAATCACGGCCTCCACAAGTCCGCCAGCTGGTGAAACCTTTTCCGGAACTATCACAATAAACAACCAAAGCATCATAGTGACCATAGAGAACGGGATATTGACTCTCGCTGCCCCACCAGAGGGATATGTACACAAAGAAGATGACATGGTTAGCTTGAAGGAGCACCTTGGTATGAAAGATCATGAGGATATTGTTCTTCTCAACTATGACGGTGGCACTAAATCCATCGGCAAGATCAGCACACTGGCAGTATCTAGCTCCAGCCAGCAGGAAGAGCCCAGGCCTGGTTTGTCTGTGAGTGACTCTGAGCTGGCTCTGGTGGATGACTGTCCATTATCGGAGCTTGGCACTTCTCTGGACTCCTGTCCTATTGTCAAGCAGGAGGCAGGTGCACTGTGTGCTGTAACAGAGGCTGATCTGGTCACCCTGTCCCCCAAAGCCACTGTGGCAGACTGTGAAAATGGGGACTTCCAGTGTTTACCGCTTATACGGTCCAAGAAAGAGACCGTCGCCTCTTTTGGGTGCCCAGAATCCGGCTGTTCCTGTACCTTTGATACACGCCAAAAACTGAAGATTCACCTACTGAGGCATGCTGAGGACCCACGCCCCTACCAGTGCACCGTAGAGGGCTGCGGCTGGGCTTTTGCCACCTCTTACAAGCTGAAGCGGCATCTTCAGTCCCATGACAAGCAGCGGCCACACACCTGTCAGTTTGAAGGCTGTGGGCGACGTTTTACCACAGTCTACAACCTAAAGGCTCATGTTAAAGTCCATGAGCAGGATAATGCCTTCATCTGTGAGATCTGCAGTGAGAGGTTTCGCAGTGCTACACGACTCACCAATCATCAGAGAGTCCACTTCGAGCCACAGAGGCCCCACAAGTGTGAATTCCCAGGTAGCACCAGCCACACATCGGATGTTTCTTGGTTTTCTTGTAATTTTTGTGCTTTTATTTTTAATATTACAATTCCCCCACAATCCTTTTGCACTTAACTCCATCTGACATTGGCTGATGTTCTGGTATCACATCCACAACTGTCTTATGTCCCCCTCTATCCTGTGCAGGATGTGAGAAAACCTTCATCACCTTCAGTGCCCTGTTCTCCCACAATCGCACTCACTTCAGAGAAACGGGTCACTTCACCTGCACGTACCCAGGCTGCGACAAGACATATGACAAGGCCTGTCGTCTCAAAATCCATATGAGAAGTCACACTGGTAAGCTGATACTAGATGAGAGGTCAGTTATTGCTAACCTTAGCCAGTGGTTCAGGGGGGAAGTACTGCTCCCCACAGCGATGTTTGAGGAAGTTTTTTAAAGATTAAGTAATTTCCTCAATGAGAGCGACTGTTAATGCTGCAGATTCGCAATACATAACACAATACTAGCCAATGGAATCTAAGATAATGCTTGTACTGAATCCTTTACACTGAACTGCCTCTGAAGCAGGTTTGTCGTGCGACATAGGTTGCACAGGATAAATACAGACTAGCTTTGTGACAGCTGGAAGACGGTTAGCTGGTTACCACACATCTGTTTTGTTGATATAGGTTATAGAGTCTGTTGGGAAATAAACCTCTAATTTCCTGTTTCCAGGCGAGAGGCCGTTTGTCTGTGACTCTGAGGGCTGTGGCTGGTCCTTCACCAGTATGTCCAAATTGCTCCGACATAAACGGTAAGTGCTTTCAGATAGACACTACTTTCAACTTTTATTGTCCAGTAAGGAGCAGAGCTACCCTGACTTTAAACATGATATTACTCAGGGCTTCAGGTTTTGTGGTTCACACTATAACCCTGATTCTGAAATAGTGAGACTCTGTGTAAAACATACCTACAAACAGAATGCATCAAATTCAGAATACAGTGTATATTTACAAAAACAAACAGATCCAGTTTTGTTTTAATTAATTTGGACCCCAAGGCACCTGTGTTAGTCTACTCTCTCCACTTCATCTGCCTGGATGGCAGCCAGGACAGGGGGCCTCCTGTTCCTCTGGTAGTCCACCCCCAGCTCTTTGATGTTGCTAATATTGAACTTCAGATGCTAGTAGTTGGCCCATGTGACAAAGCTCTCTTTCAGTTCTCTATACTCCTCCTCTGCTTCATCTTTGCTGATGCATCCAACAATTGAGTCCTCGGAAAGTGAGGATAGCAAGGTTCTCACTGGAAGTTGTTCATTAGAATCATACATGTCAGTATAGTGATAATGTCTATTTCACCAAAATGCACTCTGTACATTTTATTAAATTCCTTCTCAGTCTTGACTCCATATATTCTGAGACATTTTATGAAAAAACAATTGAACAAGGCAACTTAGATGATTGGTGGAGAAATACATCCGCATCTCTAATGTCGTCATTGTGTCTGTCCACCTGTTGGTCCTGTCTTACTGACCACAGACCTTCTCTGTGATTATCAGGAAACACGATGATGATCGTCGCTTTGTCTGTACAGAGGAGGGTTGTGGCAAATCTTTCACCCGGGCAGAGCACCTCAAGGGTCACAGTATCACCCATCTGGGCACCAAGCCCTTCCAGTGCCATGCAGAAGGTATGTAGGTACCAGAAATAAAACACAGGAATTTGACTTTTTGCTGGGAGAATGTCAGGAGTTCTAAATGTTTTTAGTGAAATAGATTTTCACTTTTAGTAGTTTTTGCATTTTCTGAAGTAGTATGAGGGTCTGACAATTGACCCCTTTAATGTTCTTCAGGCTGTAGTGCCAAGTTCTCAGCACGCAGCAGCCTGTATATCCACTCCAAGAAGCACAAGCAGGACGCCAGCACCCTGAGGACCCGCTGTCCTGTGGCCAACTGCTCCAAGCACTTCTCCTCCCGCAGCAGCCTCAAGAGTCACATGCTCAAACACCACCACCTCAGTCCTGGTTAGTAACATCACTGTTGCCCCTGAAGCAAAGTTTTATAATGGAATTGTTTGACTGTGGGACATAGTATTGCTTGACCCTCCTCCATAACCAGATTCGAGTCACCATTTACCACTCTGTTATTTGTTAACTGTGACTTGGGCAGTGCATCAGTCTTATCTTAATAAAGTGAGGATGACTTTTTTTCTTTTCAAACTGTTGAACGGGTGATGATTTAATAAGTTGGCGTTCATACTTGCTAAAATAATTTCCAAACTTTTCACCCCTTTTGCCACCCCAGATGTTCTCAGTCAGATGGAGACTACGCCCACCCTGACCCCCAGCAGCGAGCTCATCAGCTCCACCCCAACAACAGTCGCTGGGCCTGGTGTTGCTGTGGGTGACCAGCTGACTAACTTGGACCTCAGCTCTCTTTTCTCTGCTGTGCCTGGTGGCACTCCACCCACCGCTGGCATCGGAGTGGGAATTCCGGTTGCCGGGAGCAGCTCGAATGGCACTTTCACCATGGACCTCTCCCTGGTCAGCTCAGGCATCCTCACCATCGACCCCTCCTCAGTCGGCACCACACTGGGTACGAGCACTAGCACCACGCTGGCCAAAGCTGTGGACCCCCTTATCCTGGCAGCCAGTGGTGACATGGGCCCCCACCACGGTTTGGAAGGAACAGTGGGGGATGTCCTGCCCCCACAGGGCACTCTCAATCTGAATGATGTGCAGACCGTTACTCCGGAGGCCCTTGGAACCCTCACAGCTCTCACCTTGCAGGGTGCTGGTGCCTCTATGGACCCCACTTTGCAGCACCCTCTCAGCTCCTCCAGCGCTCTGAGCGTAGAGCCCACAGCCTCCTTGGCAGTGGCCCCTGTTGCAGAGCTACTGGCGTCACCGTCAAAGGTGGTGGAGGTGGGTGGCCAAGGGGGCACTGGGCCTCTGCTGGGCTGTGTGGAGGTACTGGGACCTCAAGACGGAGGAAAAGTCCTCACCCAGTTTGTTTTCCCGAGTCACAGCAGCAGCTTCAGCCCACAGAAAGACCAGGAACTCAATGCTGTATCACCAAGCAGCTTCTTGGTGAGTTTTTGAGGGGGAACTCTACAGATTCAGTACAAATGTACCAGTTAAAATTTTCCGAGCCATTTCTGATTTTCATTTCAATTTAAACTGCCAGTTCCGATTTTCTTTCTTTCCAAGTACTATAATTGGCAGCATACACAAACATTCCTGTAATGTTCACTCACATAAACCTGAAGTTCAGTTGTATTTTCATAATAATACATTGACTGCTTATTAACTAAGAATTTCTCAGAACCTGCGCCAAGTTATAGGACCTTCTCTCAAGCAAACAGATCTCAAAAGAAGTCAGCAGAGATTCAAACTTACCACCTTTCAGCAAAAATTGCTGTTTTTTTATTGCTGAATAGGACATTTGTGTGATTGGCATGGATCCAATGAGTTTCATTCCCCCTGAATCATTTAATTTAGGGGGAATTAAATTATTTGAATGCCAAATAAGAATCTGTTACAGTAGCATTGTGATCTGCACGATGAATTATGTGAAACAAAAAGCTTCTATTTGAAGGAAATGACACCAATTTCTGCCATAAACAGTTTGACTGTTGTTGGTATTAAAATGCTACATAATGCTGTGTGGTAATTTCTGGTTCTACATTTTGTATGTCAGGAGAGTGGAGGCTCAGCCAGGACTGACTACAGAGCCATCCAGCTGGCCAAAAAGAAGAAACAAAGATGTCCTTCGGCCTCCTCTGGTAAGACCCATTATTTAATGCTTCAACATAGACGAGTGACCAAAGTGACTGAACAACAGACAGTGATGATGTTTTCTTTGCCCTATCCAGGGACTTCAGGATCTAGTCAAAGAAAAACTAAAGGAGTAAAAGCAGCCTCGGCTCCCTCTGGTGTCCGTTATGGAGAAGCAGCTGCAGCAGCCAATGGGGGCCTGACTCTGCGTGACCCCGTCACCGGGGCCCAGTATGTGCAGATTCAACTGCTGCAGGTGAGATCCCCAGACATCTCATTACAGCTTGTTTCCCAACTACACTGTTGTGGTTGTGATTCTATTACGACCTGACTAAACCTGAATAAAATAATTCATTGATCTGTGTTGAGACAAAAGCCTGCCTGCTATCAAAAGACTTGCTGATCAAAGTGTGTGTGAATGCAGGACGACCCAGCCAGTGATGGCGATCTGGCTTTCCAGTTGAGCTCTCAACCCTCCAGCTCCCACTCTCAGCTCACTGCCGACCTGCCTGTCAACATTTTACAGGTGAGGAAAGTTTGACGCTATTTATTTAACATCACGGAGTCATAGTGAGGTTCTTTTTGACAGCAAATCAAACGTTAAAATGAAACTTGTGGTGCACTAAGATTTTGATTTACACTTATAGCCGTGGCTGTGTTTCCTTATAGGAACCTTCAGTGATGACGGAGGATGATAACGGCTCTGACAACTCCCAGTTCACAGGAAGCACAATCAACCTTCAGGACCTGGAGTGATCCCCACAGAGCTGCAGGGTCACTGTCCACAGTTTACATCAACAAACATATTCTGAGATGTATGACTCCCATCAATCTTTTCCCAGGACCGTGAAAGCCTTTTTGGACACGTGGTGGATAGTTTGCAGAGGATATGGACATGAGTCCACAGATGATGCACCTTGATAAGAGGAGATGAAGATAATTATGTGTTTATTTCTGAAGTCCAGTTTGTACCAAAATCAACCCTGAGCGCATTGTCATGTCAGAGGCTCTTCTTCTCTGTGTGGGGTTTGATAGTAATGGTGTCTATTCCATGGTGCCACATTGCCACTCATGCACACACAGTGCGCTGTCTATGCTCCAGTTGCCTTACAGACACCTCGCGCTGTGCATTCCTCCACTGACGGGTTATCTGCTTTATTTGTTGCTAGTTTGATTTCTTAAGGTTTGTTAGATTTATTTTTCTATGGCAGCAGTAAGATCATGTGTTTGTATACAGTTTGTCTTGAGTTACTACCTTCTGGTTCTAATTTTATCTGTTTGTTATTTATTATTTAGCTGTGGATTTCCAGAATGGCAGAGCCAATCACAGAGATTAAAGAATCTAAGCACAATCATACCAGTTTGTGGGGAGGTCTTCATTTCACTTTCCTTGATTATATGAACATTGTTTTCATTTTGCTAAGTCATTGCAGTTCCAGTGTTGGTGATGAAAGAATCAGTACCCAAGGTGAAGAGGTAAAAACACTGCACACACTCAGACTTTGACCAAAGCTGAATGAATGGCTGCAATATTGGATAGAAAATTAGATCAGACACTCGTAGCATCTCCACGGCAACAAATACATTTTTAAACATATTTTGAAGCAGATGGGCTACAGCAGCAGAAGACCACCATTTTATTAGGTACACCACACAGTGGTTAGTTGGACACAACACATTCAAAACAAAAGCAACTCAGAGCCATAATCCATAAAAACACTCTTAACACTGCTACAGTAGCTTTCCAGAGAACAAATGTTCTATCTCTTGTTCTAACAACACTTTTGTTATGACAAGATGTTTGAATGAGAGACGATCGTTTTGAAAAATAATGAGAATGTTTTGCGTTATAACAAGATGCACTAATATAGGGTTATTGCAACAAAGGTTTTAGTAATAAAAAGAAGTGTTATGAGGTAAAAAGTATTTTGTCATGATAGCAACATGCTTTCATGACTACGGTTCTCATTTGTTTAATGTATTTAATGTACTATTGAATCAGGAAACACAGTGAACTCCAACTAATTGAAAGAGAATGTTGAATATTTAAAAATCCTAATTGTGACACTTTTATCAAATTTAAATCTAGTCAGTATTATCTCACACAATTATCAGTGCTGTTCTCTGAGTATAGACCACATTTCCCATAAGCCTTTTTTCCTACTCCCCTTTCTCCACAGAAATGCTGCAAGTGAGATTTTCACTGGTCTTTCCCACTTTCCCTCATCTGCCATTGAAAGCTTTAGCTGTGATGGTGGTGGAGGAACAGAGTTGGTTCACCCAAATTCCAAGAAGGAAAAACATGCAGTAAACCTTTTGTAAAGTACGGTTTATAAACCAGTAGATGGCGCCAAAGTCATATCGAGTTTACCCCATGGCCTCCGCACAGAGAGAAGCAGTTAGCTTACACAGAGTTTAAATGTACATATGTATATGATCTCAAAGAACTAGTTTAATTAAGAACTAATTAAGTATCTCACTGACATACATTCCCCCAAATGCCTCCAAAAACTCTCTGTCTAACACCACCACATGCTCATGTACATGGTATCCTCTTTACTCATGTACCAAAAAGAAAAATACAAAAGAAATACCATAGCTGGGGAAATGTGTGTTAGGATAAGTTGCTAGGGAAAACATAATGTCAGTGACTGTTCTCACAATGATAAAGTGCAAGGACACGCGTGTGTGTGTGTGTGATGGTTGTTTGGCAAAGTGAAGAGAGCATTTTCTAAAATATTGTACAACTCTTTGGAATGCGTCATCTATTTTCTTTGCACCCAGGAAGCGTCGGCATTAGTAATGTGGCCTCCCCAGACACCTCTGGAAGAAAGAGAATAACCAGATTTCAACATCTACCATCTGAAAATGAGAGCCTGTCCACATCCCTGGGGAGACGGAGACAGAGAAGAAGAAGTAGGGCAAAGGCTGGCAACTAATCCTCGATTCAGCAGAGATCCCATCCCTCCAGACCGAGCCTGTAATCTGTGGCCAGATCCACCCTGCAGGGACAGTCTCATGGCTTTCGGCTCCAGCTGTGTGATGGCTGGATTAAGAGGTCAAGTGGGATCAGACGAGGCTGTGACACAACATGTTAGGCCTAATAACATCCAGTTACTGTAATGCATGCTGTACAGGCCCTGTGCAGAGCCTGGTCATGCCCTTTACTTTATCCTCCACTGGAAGAGGTCACAGGGGGAGCCCCTTACCCAAAGCCTACTGCACCTTTTCTTAAACATTGTAACACCAGTGTGACTTGGTAGTAACAGTACTTATTTTGTTCTGTACAGGAGGTGGTTTAATGTTGAAAACTCAAAGTCAATCACATGTTTTCAGGACTCGTTTCCACGTGTACCATTACTTACTGTAGAAACAGCTGTACTGTAAGTGTTTATTCAACCCTGTCATCAGTCAGCACTCTCCTTTTCTCAACAGGAAAAGAAGATTGAAGGGCCGTCAGAGTCATGTTCTCACACCATCATCACAAAGAGGAAAGAATTAATAGCACAATGTCGCCTCGGATTCTATTCTGTGCTATTTCCTTCAGGCGCTAAAATGTCGAGAGGTGAGTTAGAAAAAGTCAGCCACCTTGTAGCAAATTTTTGGGATACACATAATAACAGCTGCCATTCCCACAATAACAAACTGATCTTTTTGTCCTTCAGAATCTCAGAGTAACCAACAGCATGTTAAAGAACAACTTAATGCTTTTGAAACTTCCTGCCAAGCTCAATTGCTTTGCCCACATTGTTCCTGAAAGAGAACCTCAGTGTGAGGAAGTGGTGTTGTTGCTGTGGGGCCAGTTACTGATCTCAAAGTATCAAAGTGCCTCTGACCCGCAGTGACAGGCCTCTGATCAGTGGCACGTGGTCCATTAAGGGCGTGGTGTGCAGCCCCTTGTGCAATTCCAGTTGTGAAATAGATTTTTTCAGGAACATCGTTTTTCTAATTGTTGTGATGTGTGTGCGCATATTCATTGTGATGTGGCTACAATGAGTGTGAGTGAGAGTGTGATTGGAGTGAGTGAATAATGGACTCAATGTAAAGCGCTTTGGGTGCCTAGAAAAAGCACTAAATAAATCTAATCCATTATTATTATTACAATAATAATAATTTTGCTAACTCTACCAGCTGGAGGGCTCATTTGGAAAGTACTTTTTCGCAAAGTAAAATATACTAAAGGACCCAGTACTACATAGAACTACAATGATAATGATGATGTTGGTATTTATCAACAGTTTTTTGTGGTCACCTGGATTTATCTGCATCTTTGCTATCTTTACATCAAGGACCATAAAGGAAATAAACCTTGCGTAATAAAACGGTGACAGTTTAAATGGATTCATTTGTAGCAGGTTTCGTCAGCTCAACAATGATATTATGAACTTTTCTCAATCATATTATAACATAAATAGATTTCAAGATTAGTAATGTTGTTTATCTGCTTTCATTATGTAACTTAAAAATAATCTATTTGTGTCGCTTTTCAGGTGGCAGGAGTGAAGATTACTCATCCTTAACATTTGTTCTGTTCTGGTTTCAGAATGATGAAGACTGTTGGAGAACTATCAAACATATATTTGGGACATAGCATCCATAGGAGGATTTTTTTTTCTTGGCAACTATCAAGTTGTTCCAAATGATGTACAGATTTGTGCCACTGTATATACAAACGGATTGAAAGACAGTGCATAAACCACCTATAGGTTTGGGATAAGTCCCTAATGTCTGGAATGTCTATGAAACTGAGACTCAACTGGCTTGGACTTGGCCCCCAAAATGTAAAAACAGCACTGCTAAAAATCAGTCAGACCTATTAAAGTTAATTAAAAGCATAAAACCCATAATTCTGATCATATAGACCTTGTTTTGGGTTATACAAACAGATGTATAAGAGGTGTTAAACTGAAAATCAATCTGACCCACTTCATGCTGCCCCCTCTCATTGTTGTTTATGATGTGAACAGGCTTCAACTAGCTGCCGTCCTGCACCGAGGCGCCCCACATGTTGTTCCACGCAGCAGAACCTGTGAGTGACAGACCAGAAGACCCGCCTCCGTCCCACCCAAGTGACCAATGAGGCTGCAGAGCTGGGACGAGCCTTCAGCAGCAGCCTCTTATTTCTCACTACAGTAACCCTGTAACACACACTGGCAGTCATGTGACGGCCATATAGTAGAACTCAGTCAGCGCTCAGTCCAGTCGCTGCATGGCGAGTCTCAAGGGCAAAACCTGCTCCAACGGATAACACAGCTGCACGCGCCTTTTGCATTGGGATTATATTTGCTCTGATTTAACAAGGTAAGACTGGAGCTTTGTTTTATGTAAGGATGGGTTCAGAGGTGCAGGGTGCGCGTGTGTCCGCTCCGGCATATGCTGCAGCAGACTGGACGAAAACATGTTTACGTTGAGAGCGGAGACGCGCGCCTACTCATGCGTTATGCACCGCGGGAGGGGCGGACCTGGAAAACAGCGCACTGTCAGCCGCTGTGGACTATCACGCCGCGGTTTGATAACAATATGTAAATTAATTCATTTCAAATGAGTTTTGTTTTCCTGTTTGCATCTGCGATTGGTCCTCCGACCCATCCTGCCTGCAAAACGTGACAGTTAATGGTTAGAACTGTATCAATATGCTATTGTGCTTATAAACATATGACATTTTGTTGAGTTATAATGACAGATGCAGGGCCCTGGCTGTGTAAGAATCAGTCATAAGAAGAGATGATGTCCAATGAATGTGCCCGCAGGAGGCGACAGTAGCGCAGCCTGCGTTTTGCGCTGATCTCCAATATGTTTATCTTCCCAACTTCAGAGGCAGCGGTGCCACTGATTTACTGCTCTGTAATTGTCCCGTAAACAAGCAGAGCAGGTGATTTACACACACTGCTCCCGGCTGCCCCATGTGGTGTTTTCTGAAAGTAATGTTTTCCCCACTCTGGCCGGGTTTACTCTCGGTCACTGAGACCATGCAGGGGCCCCTGTACAGGGAGGGAGGAGAGAGGTTTCAGGAAAATAACCGTCTCATGAAGTCTTTCGGGCATTATAAAACGAGAACCGTATACAATACATGAACTGTATACTCTCATTATTGTTGGAACACATAAAAAGCAACTGTAGTGATCTATAAATCATAAACTTAGAGCCTGACACTTAAATCTGCTAAATAAGAATATGACTTTATTGAATAATAACCCTGTTATTATATCATAGGAGATAAATAAAAACATTTCTTACAACAGATGTAAGAAAAAAAGTGACTCAGTATCATTTTTGTTATGTAATGAAGTTATTCTCTAATTCTGTTGCTGATATTGTCACATGGCTGATTTTGACATGAGTCAACATTTTAAATATCAACTTGCAAGTCTAAAATTTTTCTGCAGCATTTTAGGATTTGCATACACAGACTGTGATCAGCATCTTATGTAGACCGACGGATGGATTCATCATGTATATAATCATCTAATGCTCTTGCTTAAGTCAGGCTCTGTCCTTTTGAGTGTGAGTCCTATGTGAGATTAAGATTAACTTGTCATGTCTGTCTTTATTTCTGTATAGACACACTGTATCCTGGCTGCAGACCTTGGATTATCAGAGCGTTTTCCCCACACCTACTTTTCCCACCCTGGGAGAGAACACCAGGTGTTTCACTATCTCACCCAAGTGGAGGTGTGGCCTTGGTGACCTGGGTTTGTTTGGCCGCACTTTTCCAGCAGCACAAGGAATAATCACCTTACAGCTCACCCTAAACACAGACTCTGAGTCCAACAAGAGACAGTCGTTGGGCACTATCCAGGGATGGTAGATAACTCCTCAGTTCTTCCGTACAGTGACTCTCCACAGGCCTACCGGCTGTCTGACATGGTGACAGACCTGAGCTCCTACCAGGTGATGCCGTCACCGTTTTCGGAGGACGACTTGAGCGAGTCGTCCAGCCCTCGTTCCTGTTCCAGCCCGGACTCCCAGGTGCTCAGCTCCAGCTATGGGAGCAACTCCAGTGCTGAGAGCCAGGACAGCATCCTTGATCACCTGCTGTCCCAGGCCTCTTTAGGAGGTGCCAGCAGTGTGCTGGAAGGGTCTGTGGCACCCATACCATTATCTACTTTTTTCTGGGACTCGCGTAGAGATGAACCTTCCAAGCGTGAGCCTGCAAAGGAGGAAAATTTTGACTTCCTGACCTGGTCCAATGTGGAGACAGAGGAACAGCTTGAAGGGTCCTTTCAGCCCACCCTGGAAGAGATCGAAGAATTCCTGGAAGAGAATATGGAGGTGGTAACGATGAAGCAGGAAATCCGAGAGGGTTGTGCTGGGTTAGGAGTGGGACTGGAGGAAGCTCTTGGTCTGGAGGTTGGTTTGGGATGGTGCAGGGATGCTTCGCCTGATCTTAAGCTAGAGCCAGACGTCAACTACTCAGACCAAACTGTCCCCACTGCCAGCGATGCTAACCAGGCTACTGCTGCCTCCAGTGAGACCAAAACATCAGTTAATGCCACACATGAATCAAACACAGAGGCCAACAAACCTCCATCAGACAGTAGCACAAACAGTAGTGAGGTGCCAGTCATCCTACAAATTCAGCCCCTTCAGATCAAGCAGGAGCCCACAGTCGTGCCTCTTACCCCAGTAGCCCAGCCCCCACTGCCTGCCCCAGCCTCAGACATTAAAGTTGCACAGCTACTGGTCAACATCCAAGGTCAGACTTTTGCCCTGGTGCCCCACATCTTGCCCTCCCCAAGCCTCAATGTCTCCTCCAAGTTTGTACGCATTGCTCCCGTCCCCATTGCAGCCAAGCCTCTTGGGCTTGGGGATAGCTCAGCCAGCCAGGGCTCAGGGATTCTTGTTGGAGGTCAAAAGTTCCAGAAGAACCCGGTGGCAGATCTTATCAAAATGCACAAATGCACTTTTCCTGGCTGCACCAAGATGTACACCAAGAGCAGCCACCTGAAGGCCCACCTGAGGAGGCACACGGGGGAAAAGCCTTTCGCCTGCAACTGGCAGGGCTGTGGATGGAGGTGGGTACCGCTGACTGAATGTATTTCTTTGTACAATTGAACATACAAGCCACTGGATGAGACCATCAAACATTCACATCACAGACACAATGATTGTGGCTCTTTTAAAATGACCATAATTCAACAATGCAGCCTTTTATTTTATCTTACCAGATTAGACTCATGTTTATGGCTGGTTATATAAAGCCTGTTTAAAGGTTTGTTTATTGTCAGTGCTGGGCAATATCAGCAGACACGAGCATCCGTCTGCATGGCTTAAAAGGGCTTAACCCCCATTTGTTAGTGTGGTGTGTTTGGAAGCAGCAGTAATTATGTGTCAGTGGGGCATGTCTATGTGCTGTGCATGGTGAAATGTTGCTCAGTGGAACCAAGTGGGTACAGATTTTAACTGACCTGTCTCCTTGAGGGTCACCTAGTAGACCTGGTGAGGGGACTAAGAAGGTCTTGAGAGCCAGACCCTTCACACACCCCGCTAAGCTCAGAAAAACAAAAAATTATACCAGCAATTCTAAAACAGGAAAGTCATTTTTGGGAATCAGGTTTTATGGAAGTGAGGCTTTAATAGGTTTCTCTTGGAATGCCAGTAATATGTAGCAGCGAAGAGACAAAACGCTCAACATTATTCAAGGATTGGTAACAGAAGAAACCATCAAAATGTTTTCTTTTCACTGAGCCCTGAAGCAGAAAGGATCTAAATGGCTGCCACGAAGCCTCCCAAGTGTTGATTGGAATGGTGTGATGGGGCGGCAACATAAATCGGTTTTCTTGTCAGGCAGTGAGAAATCTGTGCAAGAATAGCTGGGGTGTCTTTTTTGGGGCGTTGTGAACTAAATCTGGGTTGGAGCATGTGTGTCACATGGGCAAACTTGGGCACCTCCTGTTGAGAATTGACAGCTGT
>CAFUXE010003097.1:10505-83532 GCA_903364295.1 Serranus cabrilla
AAGGTAGGGTTAGTTTATCCAACCATTCCCTCAGCATTAACCTACACCCTTATGTCAGGACAGGCACCTGATGATACCTTTTGCTGAGACCCTAATTTGAAGAGATAAACTAATTTTATAAACACTATTGTCTGAAAGTGGCAAAATAATAAAAGCATTCAAAACCAGCCTTTTGTCATTTTAAGGCTGAGGTTTGATATGTGTGTGACAGTTTGTGTGAGACTCACCAGCGGGCCCTCATTTCTGCGCAGCACTGTGTAGGCGAACGCCGGGCACGGGCAGTAGTGACAGGACACAAAACAAGTGTACAGACGTCCCGAGCCTCCCATTACCTGCAACAGATTCATGCAAAGTACATTAAAATGTGTGGAAAAGCTGCTGTGAGTTGACCTAATTTGAAAGCTCATACACAGAGACAAGAGTGAGTGGTTTCTTTATGAGAGGGGAGGTTCATCCAACAAGCACGATCACACTGCTGTTGGTATTGGCTGCTGAGAGCAGTGGAGACAGTGAAGGCATGAAGGAAAACAGGCTCTTTCCTGGATCCCAAATTTCCCTAAACTAGTCCAGACATGACTGGCTGAGCTCAGAGACTCAGAGCAGTGAAGACAAGAACATGTTTCTCTGGATATATTTCTCTTTACATATTTAACACTGACTGTCACATTGATTCATTTTACCCTCCTTGGATTTCTTCTTGTTTTATGATTAGTTGTGTTTTTGGTCAGGTCTGTTTGTTTGTCAGCAGGATTATGGAAAAACTACAGACCTAATATTCATGAAACTTGGTGCAAGACTGAAACATTAAATTTTAACCATTTAATTTATATATTCTGAGATCGGACATTTGTGCTGCAGTCATGCGGCGTTATGTTTCTCATTCCTTACTTTAGTTTAATCGATAAAATACAATGACATTAGCATTAAATAACGGACTGATTAAAATTTGTCAGAAATTCTGTGTATTTCTTTTGTCTCCAATCTTTACTTTTGTTGTTTTTGTGAATTTGTTTGCCAAAATTGCAGACAAAAGCTAGAAGCTACAAATCAAAAACTGTTCAATCTGAAAAAGTACTTCTTAATTACATTCATGGCTCACCTGATCCCTTTCCTTCGTTTTTCATTGTCACGCAAATAGTGGAAACAGCTATCAACGTGTTGTTTCAACACTACAAGTGATAAAATACAACACATGTTCTTTGTAGCATCCATGTTGTTTCCACATTACAGTTAAAGTGCATGAGCACAGCAGTCACAACATACCAGCTGCACCAGTGACCTTGCCAAGATCTGCACACTTCGAGTGCCATAGTTTTCCTATAACTTTGAATCGACTAAAAGTTAAAAACAAAAGCTGGAAACAAATCGTCTTTTCAACGTTTCTGTATCATTCCTATAACTCTGTACTTGTGAATTTCAGCCCTGTTGTCCTTAAGTTACACAACAGAACCCTGCAGCTGCTTCATGTGTGAAATCAAACTGTTCACACATGGTCACAGCGGTCATGGTGGTTTACTGGGACATGTCCCATAATTCACAGCTGTGAGCTTTAGCTTCACATAAACTGATGTTGGTGAAGTATCTCAAAGCCATCAGAGTCAGTCACAGCAGCAGCTAATGCCATCTGAAAACACCAAGATTTCAGATTCCAGAAACTGACTTTACAGTCCATATCCAAACTTAAATCCAGTTTTTCTGCGGTTTTTAATGTTTCATAGAAGTGACGGGACGTTAGCTGGGTTGAAGGTGAGGTTGCCTCCACCAGCCTCGTTACTCCACATTAGTTATTGGGAGGAGGTGAGGTAGAAGCGATGCATTTTTAAACAACCCCTGTGAGTCGGCTAATGGCCTCAGCTGACAGAACATCCCGTCCACGGCGCTGGCGCTCACTCCCAGCCGCAGACAGTGATTTAAGTCTCGTCCTCATGCACATGACACATGGGGACATTAAGTCGGTGGATTAGCTTGACACTTCACAATAACTAATGCCTCCCAAGATGGCAAAGCAGGCTCCATTATTCTCCAGGGCTTGGATAAATTACCTTTCCATGTGACCTACAAAAGCCAAAGCCTCCCATTCCTTCAACGTGACACTTCATAATAACTAAGGCACAACAGAGACAATTACATGGACTTAAAGCACCTCAGTATAGGTGAATAAACCACTATGCACAGCAGGATCAGGACAGAAAACAGTACAACTGTGGAGACCAGGCCAAGGACCTCTACAGCTTCTAAAGAGCCAAGTTTATTGAAAACCAGCTCACACTTGGGCCCCTTTTGTTGACTGCTGTCATCATGCGGCTCTGCTGCAGCTCACACTGCAAAGCTGGCAGCGACCGTCGTCAGCACACAACACAAACTGTACACTTCCTCTGCCTGGCAGCGATTCAGGTTTCAGTAAAACGACACTATACATCAAGATCCGTCCGATAAAGTCTCTGCAGAGAGAACAGTGAGAGTTAAAGTCCGAGCAAGGCTCTGGCTCAGTCCCTGCCTGAAAAGCTGGCTCTCACGGGAATACTTCACAGGAAGCCATCGGGAGCCAGAGGGCCAGGACTTTGGATGGCCCTGTGTCCACTGGTTCCACCCCACAAACAAGACTTTGGGGAAATTTAAAGCTCTGGGAAGTCAGTGAGATACTCACCCACTGTATCTGTACTCAGGCCGTGTGACGTCTGACTAACAAAGCATCAAAGTGCTTCAAGAACTGCCTGACTCTCGCATGAGCTGATGAACTTCTTCAAGTGCTAAAAAGCCTTCTGCCTGAGAATAATGTGGCACAATAATGACAATGACGCAGCATCATCAAAGACACCTGATCAGACGTGGCTTAAACATTGCTTCTCTAACTTTGTAGAACAGCAGTGTCGACTCAATATCCGATCCAGTGCATCCGGCTGTTGGAGGTCGTATGCCAGTGGTTTCCCAGACTCACTGGGACAGACTGTTCATGTTGAAAGAGATGATTTTAAACTGAAGTCATACTCCTCAATGTATTTATTTCCTTCTGTATCCTGCAGCTGTACTGCCTAGTTAAGATTCCCAAAGTCTATTTGGTTGTTTTGTTAAAAAAAAGATACTTAATTTACAGTTAACAGAGCAAATCCTAAAATTATTATTATATATTATTATTCTATTCAACTTATTTACTTGTCTAAAATAAGGTGATTCATTTTCACTCATCCACATTTATTCATCCTACATTCTATAATGATTATTTTTCACATTGCATCATTTTGTTTTTAAAAATGTTTAATTAAAAAGATTTATTAAAAAATATTTTATTTAAAAAGTTCATCAACTACTTCATCAGACTCAGACTAAATGCCATTCACAGAGTGTCCGTACAGTCGGAGTTTCATTACTGTTGAGAATACACGTGTGTTTCCCAGCAGGCTGCGGTGCGCCATCGCCTATGAAAAGGTCACTGAACATTAAGAACGAGATAAGGTGAAAAATCCCAGGCCTGAAATGCCATGCTCTCATGAGTTATTCATTCCTCTGGGGGAAAGATTAAGCCAGATAACTGCAACAACACGAGAAATCTGATTGTATCCTGCAAAAATGACAAATCTATTCATTTATGGTGCATTTTAGCATCATCACTGACACACAGTGAGCACGTCACAGCACCTCTGACTAACACTCAGTGTTATCTAAGAACAGTTTTATTCCAAACATAGGTGTCGTGACTTTCAGGAAACCAATTGAGAAAAGCTTAACTCTGCTTTGTTAAGATTACTTTCTATGACCTGATGAGAGAAATGTGCTCTCATCCCCTCCTCGTCACACAGGAAACGTGTAAGGACTCTTGACAAGTGAATGACTAATTGCAGTGGGGGGGGCTCTACTTTTTTAAGCAAGCCACGACTCCTCAATGTGTCGTCAATGCTTTCACTCCCTTCCAACGTTCTTCTAAAGCACAGTGCCATCACATGGTGCCCAAATATAGTCTAGGATCCTCAGAGTGGCATCTGCACCTCCTCTCCTCCAACTTTATCTCTTAGACTTAAATGATCTCTTAAAGAGTCCAGATATTTATGTGGAAAGAGCTCGGTTGGTTTTCGACAGCTGCTTACTGAAAACTGTCAGGCTTAAATTGAGAGTCAGAGAGCGGGGTGAGCTAAATATTTGTGGCTAGAGATAGAGAGATGGCATTTGAACAGACGCTCTCACTTAATGCATCACTAATGGTTCAAACATAAAACAGACCTGCCAAGATCACAGGAGCAACACTCACTACTGCTAATGCCACAAAACAAACGTCTGACAGGATTCATGACAAAGAGGAAGAAGAACGTTATGTGATTATTAACGTGCTGTTTCTGTTGAAGTCGTGTATGTTACCACATGATGGAACACTACAATGGTGGAAAATCATCAGGAAGGTTTGACTTGGATAAATCTGAGTAGATACTTCATCAATTACTGTCAATAATGCTTGGTTGTGCTACTGAAAACAACAAGTTATTGAAATACTGTTTTATTTTTTAAAAAATGTTCTGTAACATGTTCTCCAGGGTCTCATAGAGATTAAGGGTATTATTCTTAACTTTTTTACATTAAATATGTTTAACAACTATGAGACCCATGCTAGAAAGTTAGTTGAGTTTATTTACATTATGCCAAATGTTTCTCTGGTACGTCTTTTGTCCGCTCAGCAGCATCAGCAGTAAAATTATGTATTTAAAAAGATTTTTTACTGTGAAACTTTATTTAGTGGTTTAACTGGTTTTAATCCCTGGGTCTGTTTGTTAGAGGATCATTCTGTTCCCAGTCAAAACTGATGAACACTGAAGGAACCATATCAAGAAGAAGCTGATTGCTATGATGGCAACAACAACTCCCATGATTCCTTGCTACGACTCAGTGTCATCAATCTGTCTTTTGTTATCATTTGGATTGAGAGATTCCTCGCAGCAGGAATTTACATAATGTGTTTTAAAATAATTTTATAAATATTTGCCCCAAATCTCTTTCTTTTAGATAAGAAGATAAATATCACTCTGCTGCCATCTTAACTTAGTATAAAGGCTGGAATCAGCCCAGCTCTGGCTGAGAACACAAAAATCCTCCTCGCTCCTCTAACACTATATAACACCTTAAATATGGCTTGTTTAATCCATACAAAACCCTAAAGTATAAAAAGGACAAGTTGTTGGGACCAGTTACCAGGTCTTGGTAAGAAAGTGAATAAACATATTCACCAAAATGTTGAACCATTCTTTTAAAAACGGTTTGATTGACCACGTATCTACTCCTGTGTGTGAGTGTCTGCATGTGTGAGTGATGTCGAAACCAAAGTGTTGCAGAGCAGCGAGTAAACAACAGCGAAGCAATAAAGCAGGGCAGAGAGGGAGAAATGTGTGACTTTCTCACAGGTTCAGACTCTGCAATCAGTCCAACAAACAAGGCACATGTCACTACCACTGAACATTAGAGTCTGCAATTATTATCATTCCTCATTTACCAAACAATGCCACGAGACACAGCAAGGCAGAAATGTCTGGACAGAACAGGGCTGCAACCAACAATCATTTCATTATTAATCAGCCAGTTCTACTTAAAGTCCAAAACCAAAACATATTTAATTGATTATGATACATGACAAAGACAAGAAGCAAATCCTCATATATGAGAAGCAGCGACAGCAATAACTGTGTCATGAATAATACACAAATTATGATTTACTATCATGAACATTAATCTATAGTCTAACAGTGATTGTACGGCGCTGCTTGTTCTGACAAACCTAAATATAAGTTAAAGGTATATTATTTGTGCTGTGAAAGTTAATTTTCAAATAGCACTAAGTAAAAATATTTTAAAAACGTAAGAAATTTCTTATTTAAGATCAGATCCGTCACCAGAGTCACAACCGGAGGACAAGAGGATAAAATTAGACGTTTAAGTTAATCATTTCCAATCCTGCACTGGACCACAAAGGTCAGACAGCCTTGAGGGAAATTAAACAGTTAAGACACCAACAACTGAGTTGAAAGTGTCCCAACAGAGCAGAACTCATGTCTTTATTTAGCTGCATTGTACTTTACGGTTCCTTTCATAAAAGTGTTTTTGCAGGGGCCTGAAGGAGTTTACAGGAAACTTGGGTCACAATGACCACAGCCTCAGTGGGCTGCCTGGCTTTTACTGTCACTACTCACTTATAACTCTGAGGACAGGATGACACGGTCAGCTCCCTGAGTACACAGTGGATACATTTCTACCTCAGCATGACGTCATTTGGTATTATTCTGTATGTGTACATTGCTTTATGATTAGAGAACTCACAACATTATGTAACAAATAGTCAGCTCCTATTTGAAGCTTTGCAGGATATGTTTGTAATGAGATATTATAAGAAAACCAACAGAAACATTAACAAAAAGTTTAGCAGAAAATCTGCAACAAATTTAATTGTGGTCTTCAAGAATCCCTCTAAGTGCCTCTATTATACAGTTAGAAAATGTCACGTGGCAGGATTGGCTTGGCATTTAATTAGCTCACAATAGTGTAGTGTGTACTTGTGTGAGCCATGCCGGGATTTGACTAATGGAAGTGCCACAGGATGAAAAGGATTCATTTAATTAAGATCTAGAAACCGACTGAGGTGATTTACTGCCAGCTGGAAACACCAAAATCCAAAATGTGTCACAGCTTTTCAACTCATGTCGAGACGACATCGTGGCACTGAACATGATCTGAAATGTTTGGATTCGTGAAAATCCTTATGACCATTAGTTAAATTCAGACGGATGAGAATACTCTGCTCACGCTCATTATGTAGCCCTTACAAGTCAGAAACAGTTTAACTGTGGGAGGTTGTAGATATTTTGGTAATGGTTTAATGTTAGAATGCTGTATAGAGACTATGTGAGTATGGCTGCTGTTTGCAGGGTTCATACAGCTTAATAAGAGTAAAATTCAAGCACTTTTCAGGCTCTTTCAAGGTAACTTAACAAACGACAACCAAAGCATTTATCATCTAAATTGTTACTATAAATGTTAAGGTGATAAATATAATATAAGTATACAGAATTCTTTTACACCCACAGTTATTGATATATATATTGTCATTCTGTTTATTTTACCAGCTGTTCATATTAACTTAATTTACTTTCTGATTTAGTTTTAGGGTGCACTCCACATCTGATGTGAGACACCAGGAGAAAAGAAACAAATATGACTATAGGATTGATTCGTTTCAAATATAACTTTTTTTGGTTTACAGTTAAAACAACATTTTCAAAACTTTTCACAACTTTGTACAGACCAAGTGTTTGTAAAGGACAGAAGTATGACAGACCTGGAAAGCTTTGCGTCCACTGGGAGAAGACACACAGGTGACTGAACGCTGGTCAACAAGGTCCAAAGCCTGCAGCGCACACGGCCCAAAGACAAACTTCAGCCTGAAAGACACGAGGAAGAAATCAGGAGAGATGAGCCTCCACATGCATGTTTTGAACTTTTGTACTCGAGTTAAGAAATGTACGTACAAGACTTGAAAATGTGACAAATTAATAAGTTATGTAGACACCTTGCACAGTACATACAAACTGCTGAGTAGCTGTTCGAAGGAAAAGATCAAATTAGATAAATTTATTTATGAACCCTCCTGTGTGTGCGTGCGTGTGTGCGTGCGTGCGTGCGTGCGTGCGTGCGTGCATGCATGTGTGTGTGTGGTGGAGCTTCTCATTAAATAAGCATGTTTTATCAGCTGCCTGTGGGGCTGTGTACATCTGGTGTTACTGTTGGCAGAAGAACCAGCATATCAACCTGTTTGACAGCCACTGCTTCAGCAGTATCCTCATGCAATCGGGAATTAAGAGTCTCCACACTATGACTGGTTGGAAACCAAAACATACCATATATAGGATGAGGGGTGGGGGGAAAGGTTGATTCTTAGATGCATCACGACTGAAAGATTTTGTAAATTTAAAACCTTATCCACATTTTGATCACCTGTAATAATTTGGTCAGATTATCATACTGATGTCCAGGCTTTTGATCCAACAACAAAACAATTCTGCTGACAAACAGATAAACAAACCAAGCCAAAAACATACCCCCTGCCCCCTTGGTGGAGGGTAAATATAAAAAACAGAATGACATCTGCTTTTTAACTACCACAGAGTATGATGGAGACCAAACATTACACAGGATGTGGCTGTGTTCATCCAGACAGTAAGCAGTCCTTCATTCTCAGTTACTCAAACCACCATGCCAGGAAATGTTTCTCTAAAGACACAAAGCAGCATCATGACATTGTGTCTCAGTGCTTCGTCACTTTGGGAAATCCAGACAGTAAAAAATGCCCCTCGTCTCTCTCAGTGTGGTTCCTGCATTCACAGCCACTCAGATTCAGCCACGCTCTGACGTTTTTACTTTGATCACGACTCAGACAGAAGAAAACAACTACTGCTACTGATAGTAGTGATGAATATATATGTGATGGAAGTTTATGGGTGATAAGGGGGAAAAAATAGACTTACGCAATAAGCAGGTCGTCAGGAACTGCAAAAAAGAAAGAGAAAAATAAGAAACGTCTTTAGAATGAAAAAAATCTATTCTACTTTGTGCTGGTGTTTAGAAAATGAAGGTATATTTAGATACACAGACAGAACTTGTAGTATACTTGTGTAAACTTGTTCAGCCCAGCCCAGACATGAGTGCTTGGTGTTTTCTCTTTGTGGAGTGTATCATACATGAACTTAATAGAGCGTACTGCACATTTCACTCCATTCTGCTTTACATACATCTGGTGTGTGCAATTACTAGTTACTTTTAAGCTTTTACACCACAGTAATGCTGCTTTTTGGTAAAATATTAGACTGTCTATCCTTTCCTGGTGATACAGCAACAGTCTCTGAGGGAAGCTGATGGCCAAACTGTTGTTAGTTCCAGTTTAATGACGGCTTCAGATGGTACGAGTAAATAAAACATAAATGCTAAAATAGCTCTGTGCCATCTATTCAAACCTGCAGTATTGTGAAGTCCTCAGGCATGACTTTAGCATACATATTAAACCAGCTCTTACTGAAGCCAAAGCTTCTGGGCTCTTTCATTTGGTCACTTAAAAAAGGCCAAGAACAGAAAGCCACAAGCAATGATTAATGGTAATAGAAGTCCACTGAGGCACACTGAGCATTATTGGGATTTAGAGCTGGGCAGGAGGTAATCCTTTATGGACAATATACACAAAACCTTGTTGTGGTTTTTTGGGAGCATAACTTGCAACAAATTTATGTCCTGGCTGTCAGACAAAAACTGATTAGGAACAACTGTGTTTTGCAGAACTGTTATGTTGTCCGTCAATTTGAGAACCTGGTGATAAAGATGGGTTGTTGATATGTCAATTATGACATTCTTATTATCTTGGACATGTGGTTCATAACACTACCGATAACATGAATGATGGCTCAGTTCCATTTGAATGTCCAACTGAGCCTGCATGCACAACAGGCCTTTTTTCAAAGCACAAGCAATAATAAAAATCTCTTTAGTTCCTTCTGTTTTGGGGTCTTGTCTTACTCACTCAGTGCAGAACAGTTTTCAAAATGTCAGCTGTAAAAAGGCCTATACCAGGACCCTGGAAGTGAGCGCTTAAATAGGAGAGCCATTAATTATATTTTTAATAACACCTGATGTGAAAAATGTTTTCAGATGCATAAAGGGCTATTTCTAATGTAATTGAGGTGCCACAGTGTCTAGAAAAAGTAATAAAAATAGGGCTTATTAATAATTATAAAAAAAGGTTCCAGGAAAGGATTCCCCAGAGCCCTCAAGCTGCCTACACCCGACCTGTTTATTAACCACTCATAAGAGAGACTGCATGATGAAAGAGGATCCAGCTGTGTTTAACGCTGAATAAACTCTTTCAAAGGTAACCAAAACATTTACATCTAATATGTAGTTGCAGTTTATAAATTCAGTACCAAGCTGTGCCAATACATTTTGAAAATACTAAAACTAATACTAAAATACTAACTAAAAAATATGTATGTCTCCAGAATTAACTAGCCCCCGGGAGGAGAAAGTTGAGTGTCCCTGGTCTACAGGGAGAAGTCTTTTACAACAGCGCCTCCTACAGCCCGGATATTGAACTACATGGTGGTAAAACGTTGGAACACAATTAAGTCAAAATGTACCAAATGATACACTAACGTTACTTTAGGCAGAGTAACGACAGCTGCGTTTAATTAACAGAAAGTTTAACTTTTTCTAGCAACGGATAGGTTAACGTTAAGTTTGCTCAGGAAGTCATGCAAGTTTGCAAATTATGCTATGTTAGCTAATAATGCTACAACTACATTTCCGTTAGAACTGTCCAGCTGTTAACTGACACGTGTATCTACATTTACCATCGTCTGCTTACTTTGGGACGTTTCCTGGTAAGTCTTCTGAATGTCTCTGAATAGCTGTTCGGCCACTGCAGGTAGAAATGAGCGCATTTTCAGACAGATTTGTTGCCGGAAGTCAGCGACTCCAGTAGCCAATGAGGTGCAACCAAAATATTACAACTTCCGGCTCGTACATCTATTTTCCCTCCAAAATAAAAGGCCTTACAGTCTGTGGGCCTAACGCCCTCTGGTTACCCCTAACTTTTAAGCATGACAAAAGGATGAGGTTCACACACAAAATTTCCATAATTCTTAAATTCCTGCATCCAAAAAGGCACTTTTGTAGAAGACAGTGGCCAAGGCAACTGTGGCATGACCTTCAGACATGTCTGTGCCAATTTAAGAAAATGCTATCAATGCATCACCATACAGCTGACATGGCAGTGCCAAGCTGGTTTGACTTCTACTATATTCACTTATCTTAGATTCACTTATGTTGGCCTAAATAGCACTAGTGTTAACTCTCCAGTTCATTTTATTTATTCATTTATTTTTAAATAATAATGATATAGCATTAATGAAAAAAAACTACTGTTAAGACTGGTATTAAGACTTCTCATAGTCTATTTTAATGGCAAAGAAGTATAATGTAGGTGTCTGGAGATGTGAGATCTGCAGAGATAGAGATAGATAGGCCTAAGCTTGTCAATGTTCTAGCATACTTTACAGATATTATGACTATCACAGCAGCAAAAGCAGAATGTACAAATCAAATCACTGATTGCTCCATTTCAGGGTCCTGGTACTGAACATGCTAGGTACAGACAGGGCTTACACTCAAATGAATGCCATGATTCATGCTGTTAGTAACACCTTTGCTGTGAGATGTGAAAATGTCTTCTGTACCAGAGGCCTGACACTGGCTCATTTAATAGGAAAGCACCCAAATGTCTGCTGTTGTGCATTATTTGCACTATGGCAGTCAGTCTCAGACAAAAAGGCTCCAATTAGGATATTATTTAAAATAAGTCATAGACTTCACTGCAGTTAGCTTTTTTGAGCCATCACCATCCTCTTCACTTAGCACACAAAATATGCAGCGGCAAAGTAAAGCCACACATGTATTTTACATAAACCATTTATCTGCACGCTATGTGGTGCAATTTCCTATATTTCTTTTTTATTTTGTTTTATAAAATACACATCTCAGTTGCGGATGTTTTCACTTTATATTGTATAAATCAAATGAAAATTGACCTGTGGAGAAGAAAATCTTAGCAGTCAATTAATATGTGGCACACCGATTAAGA
Source organism: Serranus cabrilla (assembly GCA_903364295.1). Taxonomy (NCBI): domain Eukaryota; kingdom Metazoa; phylum Chordata; class Actinopteri; order Perciformes; family Serranidae; genus Serranus; species Serranus cabrilla. Next base: position 22,159 of record CAFUXE010003097.1, read on the forward strand.
GCCTACACACGTTTCAGTGGTGGAGAACTGATCCACTTTATTTGATTGGTCTGAACTCTTGTAATAGCCTACTAAGAGACATTGTGCGATACAAACATTGCATTTCAACATCATAGGATACACGGGTTTTCAAGTCTCAATTTCAAAAAGACAAAAAAAGTCACCACTGTGTTTGATAGAGAGCTGAAAAGATGCTCCAATTCTTTTTCGGCTTCATGTCGGATTTCTTTAAGATTCAAGTTTGTAAACTTTTTTTGTCATTGCCTTTGTAAACACATAACATCCCATCTAAACAGGATGAATAACAAAGATGTTGAAAATGACAGAAAATAAAAGTCTGAACATGTGCTAGCGACAAATGATTCAAAATCAAAATGAAAGGAAGAAAAGGAAATATCAAGTTTAGAGCAGAATGAATTTGTTAACTGAGCAAAGTGAAAGCTAAAAAGCCTAAATATGGTGTATTTTTCACATACTTGCAAAGGAACGTTACTGCCATTTATGAAGTTGACCTATAATAATTAATATTCAAAGCTTTATGCCTGTTGATTGACACAATGAAAGCAGAGATTAAGTGGTCACGGTTTTGAATCACCATGACAGCACACTCCTAAACATTTAACTGTACCATAACACTTAAAACTGTAACTGTGATGCAAGTGTCACACTACAAACTCATGTACCAGCTACAAGAAAAGACAGGAAGTCAAAACATCCAGATTTCTGTGAGTGGTGGAAAAAAGTTAAAGCACATCTTAGTATACTCCTGTGCTGGAGGTTGAATAAGTTACACAGCAGGTAGTATGCTTTTTTTTTGTCAAAAGCTACAAAGCAAAAAAGTGCAACAATGGTGCAGACCATTCTTTATGTTTGGTTAGTTTTGTCTTTTGTGTAATGGAAAGACAATTTACAGAGTTCAGATTCTTGTCAGGACAGTATCAAAAAAAAAAAAAGAGGGACTACAGAAACAAATACAAACATCAAACACCAACGTATATCTCTGAGAAAATTAGTTAAAGCTGCCTTCTTTCTCAAGTCACAAGGCATGGCAAAACCTGACATACTATTTTTTACCATGACAACATTGCAGAGCAGATCATTCTGGACAGGTTGGAAACTGCAGAGAGAGACAGCTACATGTGACACACCATGGTCAGCTCTATTGAAGAAAAAAAACATTGGCTCACTTTCATTATTCAGACGGGGTCCAGGAGTAGTCATAAGGATATCATTTCTGGCAAAATTAAGCTTATATCAGACTTTTCACCTTTCTGCTATGACACCAGTGTTCTCAACTTGTTTTGAAGACAATTCTTTGTCTAGAACGGGGTGAGAAGTTACCTCTACCATCTGATAGTTACTATCCAAGCATCATCTCCACTGTGATGCGAAGACAGCCATCAAATATCAGTTAGTCTGTGTTTTTGTTTCATCCTCGAATGTCCACGATGTTCAGGCTCTGGTGGTGCTTGGTGGATGGCGTGCAGGGGTGGCACAATCTCTGTGCTCCACTCATGGTCAAGTACAAACCAAAGGTCCGGTCTCTCTCAGCGTCACTATGGTAATAAAAATATTAAGAGTGGGTGTCAGGTCACGTGGGGTGGGGGTGGACCGGGAGAGACCAACTGTGATACTAAAGATTACACCCCATCTCTTCCCATTTAAAGTGGATGAATTTAAAAGCGACATTAAAATAAGAAATAATCAAGTTAAGAAAAACACTGCAAAAGGTTACTCTATTTACATACAATGATTTTCTTAAAGACAAGGTATATCTTACAGAAATCAAAATAAGAATTCAGAAATAGTCTTTTATGTTGTTTCTTTTTACATATTAAGTTCTTCATCTTTACTATAGCTCAGGTCGTCCCCCTCTGTCGAGTTTTGTTTATTTTCCCCAACAGGCTGGGTGAGTGCTTCCAGACCAAAGCCAGTCTCGTTCTGGAGAGCCCTGCCTGTCACAGGCTGCCGCTTGTACTCTGAGCTAACAGCCAGGGGGCGCCATAGCACCAAAAATAAAAAGGACACCACCCAATCTATTTGTCACACTCGCCACTGAGTGAGAAGTTTCGGGAGATGGAGGTGTAAAGACAAGCCTTTAGCGCAGGCCTCTCTTTGGGTTTTTGGGGCTGTAGCGAGCAGCGTTCAGTCGTCGCTGTCGGACAGGGTCTCGTATTGCTCTGACAGCAGAGACTGCCACACGCGCTGCTGCTGGGCCACCGGGGCTCCAGCTGGAGGCGGCTGTTGCTGTTGCTGCTGCTGCTGCTGCAGCTGCTGCTGCTGCAACTGCTGCTGCTGCAACTGCTGCTGCTGCTGCTGCTGCTGGCTCTGTATGGAGGGGGAAGCTATGGAGGTGGGAGGCGTGTTGCTCAGTATGCGCATGGTCAGAGGGTTGTACGGGAACTGCATGGATCCTGGACAGAGAAAGAGAAGATACATTTTTTAAAGATATGTAGATATATTCACGTTTTGTTCAGCTTTGGAAGAGTTCAAACCTTGTTCAAGCACTTTTAAGGTAATGGACAAAAAAAATCCAGACTCTTTAAGCCTCATCACACCTACATTGTTACTTTAAATGCAATTGGGAGTAATAACGTTTAAAGAATTCAGTCAATTTCACCTGATGTTCATATTAACTTTATTGGGTTAGGGTCTGCTCCACGCCTGGTGTGAGACGCCAGGACCCAAGAACCAAAAATGAGGACGGTTTCATTTCCAATAAGAAATAATATTTGATTGAGTGATTATGTGGATAAAATACAAGATTATTCTGAAAATGAAGAATTTTTCAAGGCTTCCTTAAGCATTTTCTAAACTTTCAAAAAAATGGTACTTGTCTTTGAGACAAGACAGTTTTGAGACAGTTCTGTAGTCACCGACAGCTCACCTGTGGATGAAGGTCGGTCGTCCCAGCTCCACTGGGCCTGGGCTTGGGCTTGTCTGTGATAATCTCCCTCAGAGTGGACGGAGGACACTGAAGACGGGCGCTCCCCTCCAGCGTAGGCCTGACCCAGGTTAGGGGACTTGGATTTCCGGCTGTTGGCTTTGCCCTGCTTCTGCTTCCCTGTAGATTCAAGGGATTCAGGCACAATGTGTACATCAGTAACAGTCTCTCAGTACAGTCTTTGCGGGAGTTAATGACAAAAATCTCTTATCTTTTCTATTAGAAGTATTTATCTTGTGACCTTATTTAATTTAATCACAGCTATTGCCTGATTTTATTTGCCCAAGCCTTGAAATGTTTAAATCCTGGTTCACCATAAAAAGTATTTTGCTTTGAAGAGTGCTTTATAAATAAAGTTTACTGTTCTTATTATTCTAAACATGTGATTTGGGAATGGAATTGGTGCCTACCCATACTGGGTGACGGGTTGGCCTCCTGGCGGGCGTCACTGCCTGTGCCAGGCGCGTTGTTGATCCCAGCCCCTAGTCCTCCCTGGTGCTCGTCCTGCCTCTCCTCCAAGTTTCCCATCAAGGCTTTGCGGATGATGTCCTCCAGTCCCAGATTACTGGCTGGGTCACTAAACGAGTGATTCCTGGGGTTGATGCTGCCTAAAAATCACAACACAACAAAACAAACAGTGAGAAAGCAGACTTCAAGTGGATTGAACTTTGAAGTGCCTGAGCGAGGTTCACTGCTACTTACTGGAGCTGGTGACAGCAGGCAAATTGAAAATCTCTGTGCCAGGCTGTGCGTTTCCTGTAAGACAATTTTTAGCTTTTGAAAAAAACTGAATGTCCGACATGAAATAGAGTTAGACACCATACAGTAAGTCAAGATGTTCCTATGATAGCACATGCTTAATGAACTTGAAAAATAAGGATTAATTAATGATGCACAAATGTTTTGCATGCACATACATTAACAGAGTCCATCATCTGATGCATGCACATACATTAACAGAGTCCATCATCTGATGCATGCATGATCGTCTGAAGGCAGAGGATAAGAGAAGACCCACTTACCAACATCAGAATCACCGACACCGGAGTTGGAGTTCAACTTCCGAAAGATCTCCTGCTTCTTGAATTTCACCATTTGCGAGGTGTTCTCCAGCTTGGTGAAGAACGAAGGCAAGTAGCTGACACTCCCGGGGGACCGCGAGTCGCTCCTTGAACCAGAAAAGGTAAAGAGTCAAATAGCAAAGAGGTAACTGGGGCCACAAGCTCTTGGCACAAGACACTTTGAACCCCACTGGGATATTAAACGACTGGGTGGAATTTGGCATCCATACAGAAATTGATTTACAGTGCAGTACAGTCAGGTATCAAATGACAAAAAACTAACTCAGCATGTGTAGATCAAGTGTTCAAATGTGCCTATTTAAAATTCACAGCATTATGTACAAAAAGTTGCACACTTTTCTATTTTTTGTTGTTAAACATAGATATCAAAATAAATTCTTAATCTACTTTACATTTAAAGAAGACCTGTGAGCAGCCAAGTCTCTGCCAGGCTGGATATTCTACAGCCTAAAAATACGAAATCTGCTCCAGCTATAGCAATAAAGAGATGTACTGGCTTCAAACATTGGACACTAATGCATCCGAACTTTTGGGGTCTGTACCTGATTTCTGAGTTATCCGCCTCTCGCCTCTGGGGTGGACCCACGACTGCGTCCTGTTTGTCCATGCCTTGGTAGCTCTGTGGTGGAGAGATGGGTTCGTAGTTCTCCATCTGCCTACCGCCTCGCTCTGGAGATTTACCAGGCCTAGAAAGGGAGCAGAGAGACACAAATGTTATTCAGAGGATGAGTTTTAAATTAGACTCACTGCTTATTTCAAGGTTAACTGGCTGGTTTGTGTACCTAGCTCTGGGCTTGTCAGGGGCGTTCTCTGGAGAAACTCTGCTGGAGGGTCTCTGGTGGTGTGGGGCCTGGATCTGATTCTCAGGACTGTATCTGCTGGGCATCTTGGCCCTCCCAGAAGAGGACACGGTTGGCACCACGCTCTGGAATGTGGCCGAAGCTGAAGAGGAGACAGGAGGATCCTGATTCCGGGCGAAGTCCTGGGTTATGATATGCTGCATGACAGGAAGTGACAATTAAGAACAGGTTAGTTAGGGACGATGGGTTGATGTACATGGTAAATCTGGTATGTTTCCTACCGAAATGTGGTCTGCTAAGGTCATGACCCGGAGAGTCTGCTGGGGATTAGGCTGTGGTGGCTCCCCTGATGGCCGGTAACGACTCATGTCGTAGCCCCGCATGCCAGCTGGTGAAATTTGACAAGGGACAGAGTGTTTTGTTATTTTGAGAGGAAGTCAGGGTGACGGAGATGAGCATAAACCCTATATGCCATCAGGAAATGATGATGATGAGTCATCACATCTGTATCACTTATAGGGTTAGGCTATCTTTGACCTGAAGCACAAGATCTTTGATACAATCTCTGATATACAATCTACAAATTGAAATATTATTCAGTGTACTTCTTCCTCCAAAGTATTAAATGCTCAAACAGTTTGTGTGTTCGTACCTGCCGCCTGTTGTTGTCCTTCCTCTGGTTTGTCCTGCTGGGGTTGGACTGGGGAACTAGCAGGGCTAATCACTTCGATGGCTCCTCCAGCGGTGTTGTCGTATCGACTCGATGACACTGCAGGGAAAGTATGGATAAAGAGTTAGCATTTATGCTCTGCAAAGTACAAAATATATACAGTCATATATAGCCATGTTCTGCTCAAAGATCACATTAGGGTTTAACAACAAAGTTTGCAACCTTTTTATTACCATGACCCTTTTCTACTATTTAAAAGGGGTAAAATCTTATGTCATTGTAGAGTTGTGCAACCAACCACGTCAGACTTGAAATGCACAAGAACTTTCTAGCTATCGCACTTACAGCTGCTGGAGGAGTCGGAGCTCTGAGAGCCTCGCTCCCTCGAGTCTTTGTCCGGGGCTATCTGCCGTGTGATGATGACATCTATGAAGTTAGCGGCTGTGATAGTCGTCTTTCCACGAGTACGAAGTTCTTCTTCGATTCTGGCCTTTGAGGTCTGCGGGCCCTTATCCTTAGACCCGGCTCCAGGCCCCTCGGAGTAGGCTGGATGGGGCTTTCCCCCCGGCAGGGACATAGCACCATATGGTGACTGCATGGATCGCCTTTCTGCCTCCTGCTGTTGCTGCTCGGCTGCTCGCCGAGCTGCAGCCATGTCATCCTCCCGTTCGTGTTTACTCTCCTTCCCCTTGGCCACGTCCATCAGAGGTGCAGAGGCTGCAGCGTCCACCAGAGCTGCCAGAGCATCAGCTGCACTGTAGCGAGAGTTGCTCTGTGATGCTGCTGTCGCTGCTGCTGAATGGGGCCTGAGGAGGAAATGAAGAAATGTCGGCATCAAACATATTTCCTGATGGATCACCTCAGTTAAAATACATGTGGTTTGCTCAACTGCTGTCCATACTATAATCTGACTGCTTCCCAAAGTTTCATTACATCATGCATTAAACATGCATATAAATTGAGGAGAAACCCTGATGCATACATGAGCAGACAGATACAAATACTGTAAGTGAACTAATGTAAATGCAGATTAGAGCAGATTGAGACTTACATTAGAGAGGTGATGACACTCTTGCCCTGGAAGATGCTCGGCCGCTGCTGAACCACTACCTCCTGCGTCCTGAGTGAGGGCGAGGGCAGATAACCTCGACTCCCTGGCCGCCCCGGCTGCTCCTGAACACCTGATACACACAAACATTAAACATTGTTTAAACAGTGGTTTTAAAAAATGTGGTTTCAAAAAAGTGCCCGAGAGTAATTTATGTCTAATAATCATAAGATGTGAATTAAACTGAGATTTTCACAACTTTTAAACATCAATGAAACGGCTCACCTCCTCGGATGTATTCATTGGCTCTCTCTCGCTCCCGCTCTCGTTCTCGCATTTCCCGCTCGCGCTCCCTGTCTCGCTGCTCCCTTTCCCGTTCCTTTTCTCTCTCTTTCTCCTGCTGCTCCCGGTCACGCTCCCTCTCTCGTTCCCTCTCCGCACTGGCAGCGGCTGCAGCAGCCAGATGGGCTTGGTGGCCTGAGGACAACAATGACAGACATCACACACAGGATTCATACGCAAACTATTTACAGGATCGGAGCAGGATGGTTCAGGCTGCCTATAGATTTCTGAACTAAATGGCATTGGAGACAAGTTCAGAATCCATCATCACAGCGGTGATACTCAATACAGTGGTACGCAAAAGTTTGGGCACCCCTGACAGTTTCCATTATTTTCTTTTTTAAATCATTGGGTGTTTGGATCAGCACAAAATAACCGATGAACACAGTAATATTTCAGTAGTGAAACTAGGTGTATTGGATTAACAGAAGATGTGCAATATGCATCAAAACAAAATTTTGGGCACGCTTGTCATTTTGTTGATTTGAATACCTGTAACTACTTAGCGCTGGTTAATTGGAAAACAAAATTGGATTGTTTTGCTCATCAAACCTTGATCTTCATAGAAAGGTGCATCCAGTCATTAGAAAAGGTAGTTTAAGTGGCCAAATGCAAGTTGTTTTTGTCTTTGACTCTCCTGTGAAGAGTGCCCACATGAGGGCCTCAAAACAACTCTCAGATGACCTGAAAGAACAGATTGCTCAACATCATGGTTTAGGGAAAGGCTACAAAAAGCTACCTCAGAGATTTCAGCAGTCAGTTTCCACTGTGAGGAACATAGTGAGGAAATGGAAGACCACAAACACAATTCTTGTTAAGGCCAGAAGTGGGGATGGTGAGAATGGTCAAAGACAACCCACAGACCACCGCCAAAGAACTGGAACATCATCTTGCTTCAGATGGTGTCACTGCATAGTTCAACAATCCAGCGCACTTTGCACAAGGAGAAGCTGTGCAGGAGAGTGATGCGGAAGAAGCCTTTTCTGCACACACACCACAAGCAGAGTCGAGGTTGACTTGAGGTTTGCAAAAGCACATTTGGACAAGCCAGCTTCATTTTGGAATAAGTTGCTTTGGACTGATGAAATAAATAAATTGAGTTATTTGGTCATAACAAGGAGTGTTGTACATGGCGGCGAAAGAACCCAGCATACCAAGAAGAACACCTGCTACCCACGGTAAGATTTGATGACGGATCCATCATGCTGTGGGGCTGTGTGGCCAGTGCTGTACTGGGAATCTTGTGAAAGTTGAGGGTAACATGGATTCCACTCATTTATCAGCAGATTCTTGAGAATAATGTTCAACAAACGGTCACAAAGTTGAAGTTACGCCGGGGCTGGATGTTTCAACAGGACAACGACCCAAAATGCTGCTCAAAATCTACTTTGGCATTCATGCAAAGGAGCGAGTACAATGTTGTGGGACGGCCATCACAGTCCCCAGGCCTGAATATCATTGAAAATCTGTGGGATGATTTGAAGCGACTGTCCATGCTCGGCAACCATCAAACCTTACTGAACTGGAGATGTTTTTAAAGGAGGAATGGTCCAAAATACCTGCATCCAGAATCCAGACACTCATCAGAGGCTATAGGAAGCATCTTGAAGCTGTTATTTTTGCAAAAGGAGGCTCTACTAAATATTGATGTGATTTTTCTGTTTGGGTGCCGACATTTGGCACCTGTATAATTTTGTTTTGATGCATATTTCACATCTTCTGTTAATCCAATACACCTAGTTTCACTACTGAAATATTAGTGTCCATTTGAAAAAAACGAGGAGGTTGCTGATCCAAACACCCAATGATTTATAAAGGAAAATAATGGAAATTTTCTGGGGTGCCCCAACTTTTGCATACCACTGTAATATTCACTCTCAGATAGGAATATTATCATATTCATAATTTCAGGAAGAAAAGGCACAACACCAAGACTTCATTACAGTACAACACTCTGAAACTTTTTCTATCAGATCACGTGTTGCTGCGATTGAGCTCTTTGCTAGTTTCAGGTCCGGGAAAAACATACAAATTCCTGAATGGCAGAACAACAAAACCAAACAAGCATGATAATATTTTGCTATGGTGGTGTTGCATTATGTATATAACAATGGAATTAAGTATAATATTTCTGGTCTATTTTTTTTAGTAATGTAGCTCATTATATTAGGAAGCTTTGTAACATCCAGTCGTACAGCAAAAAGTTAAAAAATATTTTTACTTTGGAGGGCAATGCTATCTACCAATACTGTTGCCAGTATTCACTGCCAGCCTCACCTAATTTTAGCGTCCTGCTCTTGTCCACTAAAATGATCCAGTTTGCTGTCTACCATCTGCCTAAATCCATGTAAAGGCAGCATAACTACAGTGAACGTGAGTCTACATATTACCAAAATGTGGGGTTTAGATAATAAGTCTGACAAGAAATGACTACAGTCATAAAGTTAACATGGCCATTCATAGATTATTTCACATTTCAAATAAAAACATTTTTGTGCCACTTATAATGATCTATTGACAGGTTCTTCAGGTATAAAAAGAAAAATCCCTCTATGGTTGTGCGACAGTCAGACACCTCCTGGTGTGCTTGCAGTGAAACTTGATCCATCACTGGACGAGCAGAACTGACCTCTGACACCTCGGGCCAGTGCAGGGCTGCTCTCTTACAGAGGTGACCGTGGAAGGGGAGTTAAGGGAACACGTGTGGGGATGGGGAAGGGAGGGATCCTCACCTGGCGATATGGAGGTTGGGTTGAAAGCCCTAGTAGGGAAAGGGGGCTGAGCTCCAGGGAGGTAGGCGATGCGTTCCAAAGTGGGAGTACCTGTTCCCCCAGGGTGAGGCAACAGGATAGTTGGAGGCATCTGGGCTAGATCAATAATCCCTTTTACAGACAGAAGCAAAGGGCCAACGGTGAACAACAAGAACTTATCCATCAATTTCTGAATGACTGAACACCGTATACATTTAGCTGTAACCCATCACCATCATCTGTTAGTGCTCACAAATGCAGATTGATCATTAAGCAACAGGGCTGCAAGGGGAGTGGAATAGTGGTCAACTTGTAAGAAGCAACCACTCAGCAAATGGAGATTTGCATGACCGTACCCAATTGAACTGAGAAGTAGCCGAATCAGTTGCAGCCCCAATATTAAGAGCAAATCAGCTAAATTTAACCAGGTCATTTGCTTCTGGGCGTCTGGAAAAGGTAGCCACTACTTCACAAGCACACAGTCTGCATACTGCACCCTCTCCCCTGCCTGTTGTGGCAGGTGAGAGAGGGTGAGCTGGTGGAGATCCGTACCTCGAGCTCCGGCCGGGTAAGGGATAGCGACGGGCTGTTCCCGTGGTGACAACCCTCGGCCCATGTCAGTTCGGATGCCTGGCAAATGCTTGGATGTGATATAATCGTTGAGGATTGTCTGCCGCGTGTTCTCCATGGTGTACAGCTGGTAGGTGTTGTGGTACCCTGTTGGAGATGGTTGCCTGGGGAACATGAACGCTGTAGCAGACAAGAGGGACAAGAAAAAACAAAACATATGAACAGAAGGCACACAGATACTGATCGCAACTGGTGACGTAAAAAGCTGAAAAAAATTCCTGACCATGTGGTATGCATATGAATTAGAGGGCCTGAGTTGCTTTTGTTAATTAACACAGGCACAAGGTTTTGTTTGTAGCTATGGTGGAAACAGTGCGAAGGATTAAAACACTGTACCCGGATCCAGCACTCGGTGGAAGGCCATGGTGGGGTCCAGATGTGGAGGCAGGTGGGGCCGGTACACTTCCCCGGGTACAACAGGCCGGTGGTGGGGGTCGAAGGGGCTGTGAGAGGCTACAGGGTCGCCTCCCGACACCGGGGACTTGGCTGGGACGCTGTCCCTCTGTGTCGGGGTCATGGCACTCTTTCTTTCATGTGCAACAGATTTTGCGCCTTTGTAGGAGAGAGGAACACACATCTAATAAGTTACTGCTTGGTTAAACAACAACTTAATAATAATTGTTTCACCTGCATTTTCTAAACACATCTCACTTGTTTCCAATTAATCTATAAAGGAAATATAATTTTGCATTGGTGCCAGTTCTATTAAAGTGAATGAGGCGTTTATGGCAAGTGCCACTATAACCTATCATATCTGTGAAGTTTCACTTCTGACTGATGCTATTCTAGCAAGATGACCTGGTTAAGCAAGATAAATAATTACATTGTGTCAAACTCAAATGAAATGGTTAGAGAATAAACAGTACCCTCTGGTGCACGTCCCAACATGGGTGATCCTCTGGACACGGGATTGGTGCTGTAGTTAACAGGGGTCCTGCGAGCGTTGGCGTCCTCATACATGCTTGGGCTAAGCTGGGATTTGTTAGCCTCCTGGTGTGTGGAGCGCAGGACAGAGGCGGTGGAGTTGACCACAGTGTGGCGCACTGCCTTGTTCTCCTCGTATTTGGCTCGTTCCATGGCCTCAAGCTGGGGCATGTTGTGGGGAAGCTTAGAAGGACTGGTGATGAGGGGCTTGACATTGTGCTTGATAGCAGACTGGTTGAGAGGGTGAACCTGGTTAAAAAAAAAGTCATACGCATTAGCACAGCCAAAATGATTGAAACAATTTCAATTAAAAGGTCAAAAAATGTTTCTGGTTTATCCTTCAAAAGTCAGATTGTGTTACCTGGGGCATGGATCCCTCCATGACCCTCCTGTCTGACAGGTCAGGGGTCTTGCAGATGTCCAGGTTGGACTGATCTTGTCTGGGAATTTCATGAATGGAGCGTCCCATTTCTTTGATAGTATTGACTCCCTCGTAGGGCTTGCCCTTGCCAATACCTCCTTCGAAGGAGCGGATCGGTGGGCTCTCTCGCTTTATCTGTTTTCCATATTTCATGGCATCTTCGTAAGTCTCTGCAGCGGTTCTAGGTGTTCCTAGAAAGATTCCAAAAAGTATTTTCTCACCATTTGATGCTACAAAGTGACAGTTTGTGATTTATGGGAATGTAGGAAGCTTTACAATAAGCTACCTTGCATGATGGATCCTGACATCAATGGCCTTTCCTTAGAATCTCCGTGTGGACCTTCTCTGGGCAAGGCTCTGCTCATCAATCCTGAGAAACAAACAAGCACAGTCACTCTCCTGATACACAACAAACAAACCAGGACACATAGTTTGTATGCATTAACACCAAAGCAATACCCTCGAATGGAGCTCCTTCCCTGCCCGGGTGTCCCCTGACCATGGGTCCCTCCATCATGTCGTAAGTGCGCTTGAGCTCATGGCCTGTTCTGGGGCTGCGGGTGTTTTCCCTGGGGTTCTTGATAGCTTTGGGGCGAAAAAAACCCAACAATCAGGTTTGTGTGCTGGCTAAAAGAATACTCAACATTTTTTTAAATCAATAGTCAAAGCACTTACCTTCATAGGAGAGGATGTGACCACTCTTGCCTTCATAGATGACCTGACCTTTAGACAACTGTTCTCCTCTTGCCTTGTCTGGGCTGCTCAGGTCCTCTGTGGCCAGCTTTGTGATTGTACCCTTCAGGAGGTCTGCTGCAATGCTGGACTGGGGTAGAGCTGGTGTGCCCTGTTTTGTTGAGAAGAGCAAAGATACAATGCATCATAAAAACAAATTAAACTAAAACACAATTTATCCCCTTCAGAGCTTCTGCAATGCATTTACCTTTACAAAAAAAACACTTCAACTAACCCTAACCATAAAAGAAATCAGTTCCTCTATTTCTTACCTGAGTGATTGATCCCACCATCTTGACTGGGTTGCCTCTGCCATCCTGTATGGATGGAACTGCAGCTCCTGGAGAGGTAAGCAGAGGAGAAAAAAATGTGTTAAGTCATGTGTGGTGAGCGTCATCTAGTGGAGTTTGAATAAAAGTTCGACTATTGTAGACAAACCAGTTTAAGTGGTATGGTATGTGGTTTTAAAAAAGTTGCTCTGGTATCCTTAGAAGACAAAATCCCATAAAATGATGTATAATTTTTATATATTTTACCCCTTTAAATGCCATTTTGTTGACTGAAAATACCACTGTTGTGACAAACTTTTTTTTATTTAAATTATTAGTAAGATCTTTTGATGCATTGCATTAAATACACTGCAACGCTCCATAACACAGCAGCAAAAACACAAACCTTTCAGCAGCACTGGGCTGAACACCAGTGTGGACAATATGAACCTTATCCACACAGGCCCACATGAAGATAATAATAGTGAGCTTAACAGTGAGTCTTTAAAATTTAACATATTTTACACTGTGTATGTATTCATTAATCTGTAATAAGCTTCCTTAATAATAGATTTGGTTCTCCTCTGTTAGTTACACATGCTCTACTTAAGAGAGATGAGGAGAGAAAAACCTCTGTTGTGACTGAGTAGAAATGAAAAGTATTATTTGCAAAAAAAAATTAGGTTCGGTGTCAGTAAGAGACGCCGTCTCACTAAAAGTAGATACAACACTGGTTGACAATGTTGACAAAAAGTTATTCATTGCCATGGCAGGAGATCTGATGTGTCATTAGTGATTTGTCTATTTTTAATATGTTTGAACCCTGACTTGCAAAAAATCAATACAATAAAAGCTTGCTTCAGCAAAACGTTTTGATGTCAAGACATAAAACCTAACGTCAAAAAAAGCCGTCAAAATATAGCAATCTCTCTAAGGTGTCATTTAACTAGGTGGTAGGTAACTAATGTCTGTCTAAAGGTGCATATGAGGCTACTCTTAGTAATGTGTCAGTCTGTCGACCTACCAGGCTTATTAGGATCCTGCTGCCGGGGCCGACCCAGAGAGATGGAGCCCCCACTGCTCTTAGTCGCCTCTGGCCCATAGACAGCGTGGGACGGCAGGTATGTGCCAGGAGTTCCCTGGAAAAGCAGGAACAAACCAAAACAGTTCAAGGTCGGGTCACCGTGTCCATGAAAACAAGAGTGTGTCACGTGAGGTTGATAGGTTTCTGTTACAGTTGATAACATCTGAACAAAAAGTCTTCACTTTCCTGATCAACATAGCTTTTACACTGGCCTAGTTACTTGGTACCTCAGTGCTGATGGTTACCAAGAAATCATATTCCAAGTACTATGACACGCAAGAAACCCTGACCCCTTTCCACTTCTGTTGTGGCTGAGCTACAAAATAAACAGGAAACTGTTGTGGCAATTTAAAAATGGACGAGTAACTGATTACAGACAAAGTTTCTTTTCAAATTCTATGAGATGCTGAAATAAATATCTATATACTTTTATATACTGTGATACTTTTCTGTCAGTCAATTTCATTTAGGCTCCTGAATAAGAGCTCAGACTCAGACTGATGCTCTCAGAACAAAATAAGTACATTATTTTCCTAAACATGTGGCTCCCTGGGTCATCTGAGATACTAAAAATCTTTCAGAATATCAACTGAATTGTTTGTGGTATGTACACAGCATTTGTGCAAACATCAATCTGTCTGAGTCTGATGAAACTGATGATTAAAAGGTGCTCGGTGGAATTTTCTTTTGTAAACAAGCAACAATAGTTTGCATTCAGTATTACTCACCAAAACACATTATGTGTGTTCTTGAGTTTAAAGAGATGTGCTGAATGCATTTTCTTTCTCAGAAAACATTTGAGTACTTCTAGCATTGTTTATACTGATGCTAGCGGCCTTTGCTGGTGCATTGTTGCGCTTCTTCACCTGTAGATTAGTGGAATGGTATGAAACCACACAATCCACAGGAATGTGTATTTGTCCTCATGAGCATGCACAGGATAAACAAGACAGTGAGCCATTTATAGAAAAACAGCTGCACAGAGCTACTAGGTCAAAAACTCCACAGGGAACCTTTACATTTGTCTCTGATCTGGTGAGAATATCAGCGGTGAGGTGAGCAGTCCCCTCGCTGTCTTACCTGGGAGATGGAGCCTCCTTGGATGAAGGAGGGCTTGTCCGTGGGCTTGGTGGTTGGAATGAGTGGAGGAGGAGAGGGAATGTTGGGAGGTCGACTGGGTCTGCTGAACGTCACCCGGACTCCGTCTTGCATATTCTGGACCAGCTGGTTGGGGGCAGGATGGAGGACTGGTGGGAATATGAAAAACAATCAAAGATGAGTGCTCACTGGCCATCATTTGAGCATTAGTTACCTACCTAAAACTATCAGAAACATTTTTAAGGCAAATATCACAAAAACGACTAATATCAGCTCACACAGTAACCTAGATAAATGTGCCAGCCTGCCAGACACCGCAGCTTCAACACGCCCAACATAAGGGTTCTATTAAGCTCCATTTCCCATCAAAGACTGCATGATCAAATATTCAGTTTAATTCTGACAGACTCCAGCACTGAAGACCTCAGTTAATAGCCTGTCCTCAACTTGAGGTAGCCTTGGCCCATTGCCTTCTGTCTGCTTTACCGTCTCCAGGGAAAGCTGAGTAGACAAAATGGCTCATGATCAACACACAAGACCGGGAATAACCTCCATGCAGGGAGCGCACCCCCTGCTCTGCACTCAACAAAATCAAAAATGCAAATGGCTGTGTGAGAGCTCCTCCAGCAGGCATGGACGTCATCACGGCTCACACGGGGACGGACGAGAAAACAAGCAGCTCTATGACGAATTTTTAAATCCTGGTTGCAGGGAGACTGTGTGTCAAACATTAACATTCATGCCGCAGTTCGCCATCAGGGACAACCTAATTTGTCAGGGCATGAGAAGTATGTTTGCCCTAAATAACAAACAAGGAAAAGCCATTGTAGGTCAACTTTGGTGAAGGCCTAAATGTCATTCACATCAACAAAAGCTGTAGTCATTTTCACAGGAAATGTTTCCCAAGCATTTGGTGGCCTGCATCCTTTTGCCTTCCCAAAGCAGAAGCAAGCCTTCGCTGCAGTCGTTAGAAGAGTCAGGAACTCATTTGCAAGTAGACTAAATATCTAACTTATTTATCATTTTGATTCATCATCATTTGGTAATTAGATTGCTTTCAATCAGATTAGCAATCAAAAACATGTGTTTATGAGGAGCTTCATGAGTGTGATAGGCCAGCGGAGGAAGCTTGCCATACATGTGTTAAAATGTTTATGAGAAATCTAAGTGAAACTCCTGTAATGATGTCAAACAGATGTAAATAAAGAAATCTTATTTAATGATAAGGTCTTGATACAGTTCAGGGTTTAACAGTGTTTCGGGCTGTCCCATGTGAGCTCTGGGAGCATGGAGGGAACCAAGCAAAGGCTCCCCTTAATCCTGACAAAAAACACGATTGAATTTCAGCCTACATGCATGTTATTTAGCCAAGCACTGCTGAAACAGAGCAGCTGATATTAGTAGCAAGAGGTACAAGTTAACAGGCTGCTGAGTCGTCAAATCCACCTTTCTTTCTGTGATACATAAAGATCGAAGGAGAGGAGAGAAACTGACAGCAAAGCACAGTAAGACCCACACAAACCATTACCTATGATTTAATGACACTATTTTAAAGATTCTGTATTCTTATCCTACAGCATTGAAATGGGGAAAAAAATGAAAGCGAATATCAGTAAATCAATATTTAGAATCTACCCAGCAAACAAATATCTGAATAGTCTAATATTCAGCTCCGTAAGTAGTATTTATGCACCAACAATAAAAATCACATTTGTATAAAACAGGCAAAGGTGTTTCTGGCCATGTGTAAAGCTGTGGTGAGATTTAGCATAAAAATGTATTCCATTACTGTTGTTTATGATTTAATGATTACAATAACAAAGCATATGCTTGCCGTTCTTTTTCATCGAAAGGAATCTCATTTTACCACCCTGATTCCCAGTAAGTTGGGAGTGTTTCTCTATGTGGATGGGCCAAAAATATATGTCTCATGCACAGACATATATGCTCAAGAACAAGTGCACGGTGGATTTCCCCTCACACACAGATACTATACCTGTCTGGGTGGCCTCAAAAGAACATATCCATAATGCTATCTATCATGAATACTGTTCTTCATCAACAAGGAAAAATTGAGCAAAGCCCCAACCTGACTTATCTAATGCACAAGTGCTCTAAAACACTGCCAAAGACAAACTTATGACAAGGTTTAAAGCTCCACACCAGCTCTGCTACAACATGAACTTCAAAAAAATACAATGAGGCGACTGATCAAAAAACATAGCACAACAATCATAACACCCATAAGAGTATAAAATATAAACATTAATGCATATCAAACTGACATAAAAGAGTGGCCCAAACATGAAGTATACTGCATTTCAACCCAAACCATACCAGCAGAGTAAACAAAGCGCCTCCACTGTCTAACACAAAAGACTCAACGGGAGCCAGGCAAGGCTAGTTTGTGTCAGCAAGGGAAGGGAGGAGGCAAAAAGGAAGGGAAGGAGGAGGTGAACATGTGTGCTTTTACCTGGTGGCACACTGTAGCGGGAGGCATTGGGGGCGTTGGGGTCAGGCTGGGGTGAGGCCCTGCTCAGCTCCCTGGGGGAGAGTCTGTAGGGAGAGCCTGGCCGACCAGAGAGGACCTCCTGGTCCAGAGCCAGCTTCATGTCATAAGGCATGTAGGGTAAGGGCTTACCTGCAGTACACAGGCATAGGGACAAAGGGAAGACAGCCACTATTAAAACAAGAACTCAATGCTGGTGAGCGTTGAGCTGACCTAGAAAGGACGGCCCTGTACAACTAACACTGCCACCTGGACACACACCAGCTGGGCCCTATGTAATAAATATCCTGGTGTCAAAGCTCAGCAGCTTTTCGACAACTGCCCTGCTCTTCACAGCACTCTGACTAAAAGGTGCTAAAAGCTTTGCAAAAATCAAGCCGTAATGTATTCTGCCAAGTGACTTTACCGCTCTCCTTTCCCAAACTAAGAAGCTGCACTATGTCTGACTGCCCAGAGGCAGCAAGTGTCCTACTCTGACAAGCTCACGTCATACAAAAAAAAAGCACCAAAGCCCCCTTCTTCATTCAAAGGCAATTTAAGAGGGACAGCAACACATTTCAGCTCACAGTTTTTAACAAATGTAAAACAGGGTCAGCTAACTTTTTGTCTTGGCCCTGGCTGAACCACATTACGACAGTCCAGATCACACTCAAACATTTCCTTTTGGAAACAGAACAAAAATGAATGAGGCCTATAAAATGCATTAGCTATAAATAGTCCACTGCTAGCAGCAGCACGGAGCAAGGCTGATGGAGCGATGAACAGGAAGGAGGAGAGATGAGGACAGAATGAGGGTAGTTTTTGTTCTCTTACCATCTCTGTCTATTACGGTGGGGCTGCGGGTGTTGAAGGGCGGTCTGCGCTCTAGGACTCCCTGATCCTGCCTCTGCTTCTCCTCTTGGTGCGCTGAGTCATGCACTGCTTTGATCTGGTGCTGCAACATGGCAAAGCCACTGATGGACACACCACCAGGGCCAAAAGGACCAGGCACCTAGATAAGTTAGGGAGAGAAAAGGACAAGATAAGTTGGAATTACTCATTTGTCTGAGCACTGTAGAACTAAACTGCTTTCCCTGTATGGAATATCTTGGGAGTTTCAAAGGATTTAAGACACATTTGATAAACTTAAATGAAAGACTCTATATATCTTTAAGGTTACCTTTAAGGTTGTTGGTTTTTTTCAATTAATTTGAATGTTAATGTAATGTTCAACTGTTATTTTTATCATGAGTAGTTTCATTTCATTTCAATTTCATTTCAACATTTGCATTATTGTCTCTATGATTAGTTTTGATGTGAAATCTTTACACCTCTAATACTAATTCTTTGTAGATAAATGATCCAGATCTTTAACTTGCTCACTTTCTTTGTACCAGTCTTAATGGATAAACCTGAAACTGTGACCAACCATAGGTGGGATAGCAGCTGCCCGCTCCTGCATCTGCTGGATGTTGAGTTGAGCTTGTTTGGGTGAGGACACCAGCACAGAGCCTGAAGGGTTGAGCATTGTGGGCTTTTCCATGGAGAACATTCTGCGGAAGCACAAAGCAAAATGTACATGTCACACTCAAAACCATTAACATGTCCTGTTCTTATACAAACAACATGAGAACATGAAAACACACCTCTGTCTTTCAGGCTCTGCGTCCCCATCCTCATCAGCACTGCAGGTGGCGCTGGAGTCATTGTCTGAGTGGAGCTCCCTGTGCCTCTCGCCATGATCTCCCTTTTCTCCTCTCTCCTTGATTTCAGGCTCCATCTTGACCTGAACCTCTCCGGTCTTCATGTCCACATCCTGAGGTTCAGTTTTTGGATGCACTGAGCCTGCATACTGAGCCATCCTGGCCTTTTCCTCCTGAGATCCAGTCTCACTCTCTGGGCTCTTCTCTTCCTTGACACAGAGTCCTCCATACAAGGGCTCCAGGGCCTTTCCGTTACTGGGCTGACCTTTGTCCTGCTCAGAGCAATGAGCATCTCCTGCAGTGCTGTCTGCCCTCTTGGAGTCGCCAGACTGAGAGGGGGAGGGAGCACTCTCTGTATCAGAGCTGTTGTCACCGCCTGAGGAAGAAGGAGAGGAGGATAGTACTATTTAAACATGGCATGAAACTCACAAGACTTTTAAGCCAATTTGAATGCCTTTTCGGAATAAAGGACAAACCAAAAAGAAATAATTAATAAAGTAAATGAAGGCCTTTCACAGCAGTCTTACTACTGGGTGACCTTTTTGGAAGAGTGTATCATGATAGTGAAACAAATTAATTATTGGAAAAATGAACCCAATAGACACAAAATTTTAGAAACACAGCCCTAACCATACAGGCTCTGCGTCATAATCCTACAAGTTATCTCCACTTTATGCCTCATATATTTCTTCTGGAACTTATCCATGTCACGTTTTGCTTTGGTACACATGTGACTGCCATGTCATATTGTATCTAATCTACAAGTGTTTTTTGTTTATTTAATGATCTTACTTCATATGATTAAAATTTGCTTATTCTAAATCCAAGGCCTCAAAGATACAGAAAAACAAACTCTCAAAATATTCTAATGATAATATTAATAAGTTCCTTTTGTATCGGAGATTAAGCATCTTTAATGCCAACATGCCACCGGTTAAAAACAAGACCCTGAACAAACTGTATTTGTTCAAAAGATAAAAAGATTCATTCATATCTGAAGATCATGCATCCTTAAGATAGAAACTGCGTATTTTAAAAATCTGCCTGACTCTGTTGGTTTGCATATTGTCTACCACTGCAGTTGTTGCCATAGTGATAGGAGTCCAGATGGCACGTCTATGCAAAAACTATTTGCAGATGCATTATATGTATCAAACCAAAATCAAAGAAGAAGCATTACTAAACATCCAAATGACAAACGTTGGTAAGTAGACTTGAATAGAGCTGCACTAATGCCTCCTCTGGCTTTATGTGCTCTACGGTCTGATGTATAGAACGTGCCATAACTGAGACCTCGAAAGCGCAGTTTGGATTTCCATGGGACAAAGACAAAGACCTTGTGACCTCCCGCTGTCGCCACTCCTATCTTGTGAACTGGAGGCTGTTTGAAATTACAAACAAGTCTGCTGACTGCTGAGCATCATCTTGAATCACTTTGCTGTTCAGAAAACACACTTAAAAAAAACATAACTATTCAGTAATTAGGCAGCTTCCGTAATAATCTATTTCTATAAGTTGCATGTTATTTTTTTTTCCAGTGGGCTTCCTTCCCCGTGTAATGCCAGCAAAGATAAGGACCTCTTGAGAGGAGGGAGGCGGGTAGACAGGCAGGCTTGCTGGATCAAACAAGTGGAACGGCACTTTGTGTTCAAAGAGCAGGCTTTGTTGAGTCTTCAAAGCCAAGAATTGTTATGCAACAGGCGCCCATGTACTCAGAATTAGTTCATATCTTTTATCTCCACCTCTCCCCCCTTGCTTTTTTTCATTTGATCCTTTTTTCTGTCTCATTAAAACCACAGACGGCTGAGAGCAAGCACATTGCCATCAACTCAAATGAAATCCTTACATGACAGTTCAGAGGCCATTTCGGATCAGGCTCCCAGCTTCACACTGTACTTTTCACTGCATTCTTTCTCTCAATACACTCTTTACTTAACACTTAATATCAGGCATGAAGCTCCTCATCTCAGAGGCAAGGACACAAATACGATACAAAAACCTATCAGCCTGCTGTGCATCCTTCACCCAGGTTGTTGTGTTTGGGCACATGAGTCTGTGTTTTTAATGATGAATGCATGCTTCTTATCATCCATCTCTCTGACCTTCACTGTCATCTGCATTGTCATCATCATCGTCATCGTCAGGTGACGCTGTGGCTAGACCTTCACCTTGAGACCTATCAGCACGAGCCCGCCGTGTATCCTGGGAATCACAAAGAGTAACAATTTGCATTCGTACAACAGTACATTTCAAACCACAAATAAAAAACGACATAGCAAAAAAGCTTACCTGCTTATGCTGCTGGAGCAAGTTGTCCAGGTTGTGACGTCTCTTGTAATTAAAATAGAAATTCTTGCACTGTGCCTCGCTTTTGGTGCCTACCATCTTGGCAATGGCTGGCCAGTTTCGCCCATGCTCAACAAGCCCTGGTGAAGGAAGAAGAAATGCTGCTCAATCAATCAAATAATTTAAATGCTTGAAATAACACAAATTATTAAAAAGATACCCCTTTTCATCTGTCACAATATGAGCTAATACTATATTAGTCTGAATACAATGACTGCACAATGCTTAGATACTGGATTCAAATTAAAGAATCTAAAGGAGCAGCAGAGTGGTATAGCCAAGCCATTGAACCCTGATTGGTCATTTTATACTTCTCATGTTTCCAGTTACGCTGCATCAGTGCCATTACTATGATTCAAGAGGATGACCTAAATGCATTCTTAACAGTTTAATGTGAGAAGCTGCTGCTTTATTGAGGGTAAACCTTTGGTATTACCGCAAAATGACACCCTCCTCTGTTGTTATGGTTTGCAGTTGCTCTTCCCCATCCTGATTAACACCGAGCTGTTCACACAATCAGCTTCGACAGTCTCACTGAACTTTGGAATGACTCTGCCGAGCTGCAGTGAACTGGAAGACTGCCATTTACCTTTGACATTAGGGCTTCTCTTCTCTAAATCCTGTGACCCCTGTGACCCCCCCTCCCTCCCAGCCCTACTGAGATGAGGGATGCTGGCAGCTTGACAAATTATCGCAGAGCGAAACACAAAGCCCCATTACTGCTCTGGTTAAACGAGGGAACGGGGGCATTGGGACTGTTCAGAGTGACTCATCTTATTAAGAGTTACTTAAACTTAAACAAAAACACATCAGGTGTCCACGTTGCCTCTTTTGTTTTGACCACTTCATCTAGCACACAATTATCACTATCAATAATCACAGATTGAATTTATTCAATCCTGCCAGCTCTAACATGACATAATATCAGTATTAGATGGCAACAATCAACCCATTGATACTCTACAAACATCCTTGATGAAAGTCCTTAAAACAGCTAACAATAATTATGGTTTGATGATGATTGGTCAGCCTTTCCAGGACTTCCACATCTGCACTCTTTGCATTTTTGTATCATCACTACAGCTGGAGAATCACTTTAACGGCACTGCAGCAGCACTTTCTACCATTTTGTGACACCCTAACCTGAGAGAAGCCCTGCCAGCTCGTTTAAAGGCAAAGTTTGAGTGAGTACAGGCTGTGTCCAATACCAGTGGTGGTAATAGTATGGATCTTTGAGGTAACCATTGGTGGCACTTTTGTATTTTATGAGTTATAGTGTAGGACGCTGTAGTCATTTTGTGCAAATATTGTACTTGCAGCAAGCGTCTTTGTCTAAAGCTCTAATATCTCCAACTTCACTGACTGCAGGCAGAACCACCAGGGTGATCACAATGACCAGCCATCGTTAAAATACTATTACAATAATATTTTAGCTCAATATGACAGCAACCAGTTTGATCACACGATGGACACTGATCCATTATCTGAATGACCAAAATCAACTAAAAACTACTTGTTCACTACAGTTCAACTAGATTGCATTTGAGAAATAACACTAACTTCAACAAAGAACTGTTCTTTTCTGATTCTCTTCATAGAGCAGCGTTCCTGATCCCATGGTGAAAATGTCTCGTTTGACTACCAGGCCTAAGATGTGTCAGCCTAGTATTAACACCAAGGCTTATGCAGATCAACAGGTTACAACAATGACTTTGAGGGAAACTGTTCAGTGTGCTTGCATGACCAGCCATAAGTGGCGCCACAGCGATTTCTGAATGTGCTTTGTCATATGACTCCAAGAGGTCAAGCAGGTCTCTTTTAATCCAGACATATCGAGCATACAGGTCTGAATGCCTGAGGAGATCACAGCAGCAATGTATTTTTCTTAAGAGGGTAGCAAATCTCAAAGAGAGTCTTAATTAATCCACATTAATCCCTTCATTTACTCCCCCAGTCAATGGTCCTGGCACTCAGGGAACCCTACGTAACAGCCTATACCAACAAAGCAGAGAAAAAAGGAGGACAGGGGGCACAGTTGAATGGCTTATAACCAGACTGCAGCGGTTCGGTCTTTGGCCACATTTTGAAGAACTTACAAAAATAAAATAACTACAAAAAAGTTTTAAATATTGGGTCTGTCACAAATTTCAGTTGACAATTAATTGTCATACAAGTGATTGCGATTAACGATTTAATTACCTTTATCTGTTAGTGACAAATTCTTTGTCTTACAATGTTTTCACCTCCCGCTCTGTATTGTTAATAGCTTTTCAAATAGCTTTGTGAAATATCCTAAATAACTGTTGTGTAGGCCTATGTAATGTTACAAAAAAGTGATTCCCGAAAATGAATAAATGTAGAAGGAAGCTTAAGTTTCTTTTCAAAAGTTAATAATGCAATGGAAATATAATGTCTGTGTTTACCATCAGCTTCCTGCCCTGGTCGGGAGGCACAGAGGGAACTTTGTTTTCCTCCAGGGTAGAAGTTGATGCTCACCTCTGGGCTAACCTTATCACCTGACCCAGCAGTTAGGAGGCTGGAGGTTGAAATCTAAACTGCACATTAACAACGACACGACAACTTTACTGCTAATTTTTTCGCAGCTCCGTCCGCCAACAGCTGTGTGCTCTTAGCGCATCAACTGTAACTCTCTCTTTCTCTCTCTCTCTCTCTCTTGCTCAACCTCACACTCGCATACCACATTTTTCTCCAAACATTTTTATGTGAATCATCTAATTAGAAAAGCTGGATGGAAGCAACAACCGACATAACTTTCCCAGAGCTGTCAAACAAACTGCTGCATCCTTAACGGAAACTCTGCTATAAATGTAAAGACCGTTTATCTGTGTCATCAACGTGCTTCGGAAAGCAACAAGCATACTACAAAAGAACATGACCAACAGCAGTCAAATCCAAAGCCAAGTTTTCCTTTCCATGTTTTCACTCATATTTGAACCATATGTGCTCAGACACTTTATTTGACAGAAATGCAACTAATTCAAATTCTATTTGTTGCCACATTTGCAACACAAACTTTTCTTGATTGTGATATTTTAAGATTATACAAAATGTCAAATAATTTCATACAATCGCAATCAGGAGATTATGTAATAACTGCGACAAGCCTATAGAGGAGCTGACAAAGTTTTTGATTATGAATAATTGATAGTGATCTTTGGTGGAAGCCGCAACTGTCACGCTCTGTTGCTTCACGGATGGCCTTAATAGATCACTTCTAAGAAGCCAGCAGAGCGGTACAGCTGAAAGAAAAAAGATCCCTGAAACCCTTCATGGGTCTCCGACAACATACAATAAAGCACCAGCACGAGTTTCTATCTGTGTGAACAAACGTGCACATTCATTCCGTGTGCATGTAAGAAACAGGCAGGGCGAGGCAACATCAGATAATCACAAGAGGAAAAGAGAAAGACTGGGGAGGGGGGGGGGCAGGATCTTAAAAGGCAGAGGAGCCACATAAACGCTGAGAAAGGACAGAGAGATAACGCGAGAGAGAAATAAATGGAAACACTACCTTTTTTGGCGACTTCCATCTCCTCCTCGGTCCAGCGAGAAGTTTCTCCGGTTTCACCAGCACCAGCTAAATCACAAAGAAAAAAGACACAGCCCCATAAGCACTGGCATAAAGAAAAAGAGAGAGTGAGAGAGACGGAGGGAGGGAGACAGACAGAGAGAGAGTGACAGTCCTCCCTCCAGCAGTCTACTTCTCATGGCCACTAATCTAATAATCTGTTTACATTCAGGGGCTGCCGAGACCTGCTCCCTCACTTACACTCTCGCTATAGCTCTCTCTCCTACTCGCACATTCTCTCTCTCTCCTCCCTATCTCTCTTTCTCTCCCCTTCCTCACAGTCCAGAGCAAGCCCTCCTCCTCTCTAATCCACAAGGGGAGGGCTTTGGTCAGCTGATGTAGCGCCAGACAGTGGAGGAGTTGAGAGCCCTGCCTCCCACTTCGGGAAATGGCCTTGGATGGAGACAAATAGACAGATAGAACAGCCAGCCCAAAACCCTCCCACCCCTTCTACTGTGACACTGCGCATCTCAAACACACACAGACACACACACTCCTCCTCCTTGCCTCAGTTTGGCTACACAGTTCCACCCCCTCCCCACCAAAATTCACAGAAGTGCACAGTTAATGTGGAGGGGGCCGAGTGAACTCTAGCCCACTCTCCTCCATGGCACCCACTGAGACTGTGTAAACATTTGGACTAATATAGCAG
This sequence comes from Serranus cabrilla, assembly GCA_903364295.1. NCBI lineage: Eukaryota > Metazoa > Chordata > Actinopteri > Perciformes > Serranidae > Serranus > Serranus cabrilla. The sequence goes on from CAFUXE010003097.1 coordinate 47,731, forward strand.
CAGATGTACCCTTGACATTAACAGGAGAGGCTTGCCCCCCACCCCCCTACCATCCTCGAAGATGATCAGTTCTCACTGTTTAGACGGCTCCTACCAAAGGTCCCCCGGCCACACAGTCTGTTACACTTAGTTAAACAAATGTCTACAGGACTAGACTTCCTTTTCCCGAGGCAAAACGCACATGTTCTCCCCGTGACAGTCAAGGCCCCTCACGGGTGGTCATTAATCTCGGGGCTGTGAAAACAGACAGGGTGTCTGCTTACAGTGCAGCATCTCACCTAATGACACACGCACGCACGCCATCCCTGACGGCTTTAAACAAGATCAAACCCCCACCCCACACAGATGGCCTCCACTGAATCAGCAGCTTCCTGAACTTGCCTGGCACCATTTCAACTGGGCAAGACTGACAGATAGCTACCCTTTAGCACCCGGCCCACTTACTTCTAAGAAGCACCATAGCTTCAGGGGTTACAACAGAGCAAGCAAACAGACACACACAAAATCCACAATGCAGTCACTAAGGGAGATTACAGTTGAGTCAGTCCTACATAAACCATGATACGCCCAGAACGGGGCCAGAAAGGTCAGAGGGTTGAGAGGATGGAAGGACACGCTGCAGACGGTTAGTTAATCACATTATAGGGCAGACCTTGCATAACTCAGACTATTGAGAGAGGTAAGGGCTCAACAGACAGCAGAGGGAGCAGGTGGCGGAGAAGCAAAGCACGCCTCTAAAACAGTAAATGAATGATACAGATTAACGCCACCATAAGCTTAACACTCAGGGACTTGTGGGACTACCTGAAAAAATCGGAGCTAGCATCGAAGCAGTGACAGACTTCAAAAGGGTGGAAGAGTACAAGTGCGTGACTGAGTACCATGACAACCGCTCCACCAGAGCAGCACATTGCCATGGTGATGGACAGATGACATACAGCTTCCTGAGTGGAGTGCAGTGCAGGACAGAGTCTGTCTGACACCTGGCAGTGAGTGCCTGAAACCAACTGTCCACTTTTAGGACATAAACAGCTTGTTATGAATCTGTCTGTTTTTAGAGGCAGGAAGCCAGCAGACCTATATTCTGGCATCTCCAAACATTGTTTAAGGTGTTGGTTTAGTGTGCGTAAATCACTTGTCCCAGCTAAAAACACAAACCTGGCCAGTCTGTGACAGAGCCTGTTTATTCATAAGAGAAAAATAAAAATATCTTTCAGCCTACTATGACATTCAAGAAGCTAAATAGGATGCCAGAGAATGGACACTGTGGCCAGTTAAAAGTCATTTTAAATGTCGACTGCTTTTTGGCATGTTTCATTAACTCCATAAATCAGGGTTAGTCCAGCTTTTTAAAAGTAAAATTCAAGACTTTTATCTAAACCTCTCCAAGCCATTTAATCATTTACAAAATAGTTTACATGTTTGCATAGAGTGGCAAGTATACAGTAAAATATGTATCTGTTCAAACAAAAAAAAGGATCAAATGGATCAAAGGAAGAATCTAAATTAAATGTGTCACCTGTTTGTCAGTACACTTTGTATCCTACATAACTTACATTTCAAGCTGGCCTTTTTACAAAATACCAGCACTTTTCAAACCTTGAAAACACCCAATGAAACTGATTTCAAGTGTTTCAAGCACCCATAGGAAGCTTGTACATATGTCTTTTGTGAACACCCTTTACCTTGATTCTCTGTCAGTTTTGTGTAAGTGTGTCGTAAAAACATTTTCAGCAGCCTTCAAAGAGCATCCCCAAGAGAAATCACCTTTATTGGCATCCATGGAAGCTACTGGAGTCTGGGGTTTTGCAGGCTCCTTCATGGACTTCTGCATTGGATCAGACTTCTGGAGCTGTGGAGGATCTGGCAAGGCAGGCTCAGGGGCAGGGGGAGGTGCCTCCTCAGCCGCCACAGATGCAGCCTCATTGGCCATGGAGCGTGTGGTGATCCTTCCCTTACGGCGGCCCTGGCTGTTGGCAGTCTTCCTGCCACGCGGCGTGTTTTGCTCCTTTCCGTCCTCGTCCTCCCCACCGTCACACTTGTCTTTGTCCTTGCCAATGTCCCTGTGGTTTTGGAGGGAGAAAACACAGCTTTAGAGACTGTTGGTACAGCAAATATCTATTCCCTTTTGACTCAGCAATAACGGCCCCTTTTTGTGATCTGTTCTTCTACTCTGTGACTGAAAACACAAGAAAAGCATATTAGAATTTGTCTACACTCAAGCCAGAGAGACTTGTTAGCAACTTGTCTTGTCTGTTAGGCAAGCGCCAAATCAGACACTGCCATCCCCTTCCAAGTCTCCCCCAGGCCATGAACATGAATCACTCCAGGGCCTGGGGGGTTTAAGTTTCCCATCACTAAACTGTTTGGATGTTTAATAAAGCTGGGGTAGGCAGTTTTGTCTTGTCGTCATTGGGGAAAAAATACTTCAGCTGATTGTAATGTAAGTAGTCTGACAGAAAACTAGACTTCTGCAACTCCTTGTGGCTGTTTTCAGTGTTTTTATTTAGACAATTTTAGAAAGACCGCATTCCTATTGGCTGTTCCACAAATGCAAATGTATGTCCCTTCAGATGGTAAAAGCCTGATTCAATAACAGAAAATCCAACTGAAAAGTGGGTATTTCAGCATTGGCAACAACTGCCAACGCTCTACAGTAACCCAATACTTCAAAAAATATAGTCTAAGAGTCATATGTCTGAGCTCGTCTGGTGGGAGGGGCTTAGGACGGAGAGGGGAGAGCTGCAGGAGGAGGGATATCTTTTTTGTAGTCATATTTTTTCCCTTCCAGAAAACTACCTTCCACAGCTTTAATTATTTTATGAGACATGAACAGGATTTGCTTTCCGTTTATCACAATTATAAACGTAACTCAACAGGACTAACTGAATCTTAAGAAATGATAAAGTTACCTCCTGTGCCTGTGCCATTATGACTGACTGTAAAGCAAGCTTTGTTAACTCTTCACTCCTGTGCTCGTTCCTGTTCAGTGTCAACAGGATAGATCCAGCAAAGATTGCTTTATAAACAGCACAAACTACAGTTGTGTCTCTTGTTTATGGGTTACAAAAATACGGTTCACATACACCACTATAACTGCACAGGGTTGCTGGGTTGTCAAGGGTGAATTTTAACAATTTAGCTTCAAACACCAGCGTGTCTTTTAAATAAGAGAATTAAAAGAAATCAAGCTGCATATAGTATCAACAACAATTTACTGAAAGCACTGAGATATAATTGGAATACATTTACCTTTTAATAATCCTTGCCTCAAATGATCAGTGTATGAACCCGACTGTCCAATCTTTACTTTCAGTAACACCAGTACAACTGTTCACAACGCACCTGGAATCCTCCTTTTCATCTTTCTCTTCCTCGTCCTTCTTTTCCTCGTCCTCTTTTTTCTCAGATTTCTCAGATTTGTCCTCTTCGTTTTTGTCGTCTGACTTGTCTTCTTGTGAGGGACGTGTTATTTGCTGGAGACAAAACAAAAGAAAAAGGTCAATGTGTTGCGTAATAAAAGTGGTATAGGTTGCTAGGAGTAAATAATAAACCACTTTGTTAAACTACTCCTGAACTTTTTACACTTCCTGGTCCAGTTTTCCTGCATGCTATCAAGCAGTCGTCATCTTTAAAAAAAAAAAAAAAAAAAGTTCCTGCATTGGCCCTGTGAGCCCAGAGGACCATCTAAAATTATACAACTAAGGATGGGCCTGAAAAGTCTACTTTAATATTCAGTTTGATAGCAGACACACCATGTCAGGTAAATGGCAGGAACGTAGTCTGCCATCTGGTTATTAACACTTAATGCTTTCAAGTTGCACAATTGACTCAAAACTAAGATAAAATAATATAATACAACAAATCCAAGGTTACAAATCTTGGCCGTACATTCTGTGCACATAGGTCTTTGGCTGTGCCAAACTTTTGTGATCTTCACACTGTTCAGCATCTGCAGGAACACATGTGTCACAAACAAACCACTCTGCAGACAGTGTTCCCTGATCTGTCTGCTTTAATTACAAAATAAATCAATCTGGATTGTGGCCAACTCTCATGCCTCGACACTTTGATGATTATACCATTTATTATGACTGCTATAAAAGACTATAACAGTTAAAATGGTTTTAATTTAATGTTAAAAAGAGGATCATTTTAGTATGGTAAATGAAAAAAGGGTAGAGGTTGACTTCAGACAAATACTGCCAATAAGAGGCGAGTGAAAACATACAAAAGTGAATTTTAAAAACAGGTCGGACGGAGTGATTGAGGACAGAGCAACATTCTTCATCATCACTGCTGGCGCAGTAACCACAGAAAGCTTCCTCCAGCCTGTTCCATGAAAGCGCTGTGCTGGAACAAGTCTGGTTATGCCAAGCCAAACATCCCATGCTGGTACCAGATGGGGCCAAGGAATGTGCTTCGCTCAATGGTAAAGGCAAAAGATATGGACTGAGGCAGAGAGAAGGAAGACAGGGGTACAGAAAAAAAAAACAAAAAAAAAAAAAAACAGGGTTGCGGCCGGCTGTCTATTTTACAACAACGTGGTTCTGCACATGAGGAGTCTGTCTGCTATATCATGCAGGCGGGTCTGATAAAGAAGTGCAGAAAGTAACATCAGTTTGAATCAGTGGCTGTTCCAGTCAGCTCTGACCAAAGACAGCTAATAATCAGGGGGATTTTGCCTTCTAGGAGTGGAGCTGCATGACTAGCAAAATTAAATCTACAGTAGAGAGACGAAACTGCATGTGATGCTATCTCAGGTTACACTGCATTTACTGTTCTGTACACAGACTGCTTTCATGTCCTGTAACCCTTTGAACCCTGCAACCCACCAGTTGGTTTGAAAGGCATGTCCTCTTAAAAGAACACACCACCATATATTGTAGTCAAAAACTATAAATACAAAAAATACCAGCAATTTTAAACTGTCCAATAGGAATTGAATGAATCATGTGTGACAAACACTTCTGCCATGAGAAAATCTAATCTTAAAATAGTGATATTTCATCGAAATATATAAATTCTACATGTCTCATTTGAAATTCTGCCAAAAAAGAAAAGTTTGCACAAACCCCATCCTGTAAAAACATTAGATCCTGCCATGCATGCAAGCCATGAATGACTTGGCTGAGACCAACAGTCACGTGACAAAAATTCAACTTGTCCTCGACTGAACTTCAGGCCGTTTACACAGAGCGGAGAGAATACAAGAGAGGTTCTAAGTAAAGAGGATGTAAATATTCAACATGTGTAGGATGTGGAGACTCACCTTCCTTAAAATATACACTTGTGGGCACTTGTTAAAATGTTCTACATGCAGACTGCATTTTTCCCAATTTTTTCAAAAAGAATGATCAATTATCAGCTTGCGTTTGTTTCTCTTTTTTATGATTCATGGTTTTATAACTCTGTTATTCTGCACAAGAGGAATTTCGAGTTTCGCTACTTCTTGGTAAAATGTTCCTGTTTCCATAGTTGCAGGACTTACATATTGTAGTGAATAACAAAGACACAGTGAGCAAAATGTGACAGGAGCAAGAGGAGGTTCAGAGGATTAAATCATCCGTGGACAAAACTAGAATAATTTGAACCATGGTTGATGTTATCAGTGTGAGCTCTTCAGCTCTCAAGACTGATGTTTACAAACTACTTTTCCATTTAGAATTAGATGCAGATCAGGGGTCTCGCCAGGATGATAGTGCTATCTACAGAGTGTGTTAACCCACATTTAGAATACTGTATGCTAAAATAGCATAAGAGTATTCACAGTAACAAGCAGTGGTATGATGATGCAGCTGCACTGGTAAATTATTTCAGGAAAGCCCTGCAGATTCTGAGCTCAGATTGCAGGCTGATGTATGCAGAGAGGACCATGTCATTTCCTGCCTGCAGTAGTCTGTAAAGCACATTTTTGGCACGTTTAACTTTTTTTTACAGAGCAGACCAGTGTGTTTTAGAACCGTTATTCTCCCCCATACATGTCCTTCAGTGAGATGCTGTTCTGGTTGGGTCAGGGAGCGCTCGTGTTTACTTTGGAGGTGGTCAGAGAGCCGTGGCATTCCTGCCTCTTCTCCCACACTGCGTAAAGAGCCTCTACACAGATGTTCTCCAAAAGTCAATGAGGCCCTGTGGTTCTGCGGTTCTTCAGTGTTTTTAAATGAAGCTCTTTCCTGACCTGGCTTGAATATTTTGAGAGTTTTAATTTCTCCCCTCTTTTGCTGATTCACAAGTGCTGTTTGATTTAGGAAATGACAGAGCCACAAGTCAATCTTCCCTTTCCTACCACAGAACTTCGGCCACCAGAGGAATCTCTCACTCTTGCTTGGAGCTATTTCACTGCAGTAACAGGAAATGAAAAATTGACTAAATTATCGCTTTGCATCGCCTCTGTCAATGCAATTCATACAGATATTACAGTCATCACCTGATACAACAGAAATGTGCAGACTAATACACATTTACACACCTTGTATATGTGATGCTATATATGCTGACCATAATATAAAAAATGATATTCAAAACAATCGACAGATGGCTACATTATGTTTCGGAAAATTGTTTTTTACTCTATTCTCTAAGCTTAGCTTTGTCTGTCAGAAGAGAAATCAAATTTACCAATATTTTTTAAATGTGTAACACTCTACCAGCTAAACTGAGTAACACTAATAAAATGTTTGTATGTATAATGTATTTTGCTCTTCTGATGAATGTGTTGTTAGCAAGGTAAACAACAAAATGTTTCCTGTAGTGCATGTTTGTAAAACTAGTTTTCTGCAGCATTGCATTTTAAACTGTAATTCCTGCCGGGCCTTCTCTGCAGTCTCCTTGTTTCATATTTGTATTTGGTTCTCCCCAGATGGCTGATTTTTCTTAAAAAATGTTTGGCTTATTAGTGTGGATATGAGATGTTGGTTTTACAGCATAGCAATGTGTTTACTTTAGTAAGAAATCAGTTTGTAACTGACAATAGCCACGTCTCTAAAATATTATTAAAATGTATCACGGTGTCAAGTGCTCAAAGACAACTACCACATTAGGCTGCGTTCACATGAGATCAGGCCGTTCCAGTTGAGTTTTTCCAAAAGTTGAGCCTGTTTAAACTTTTCTGGCAAAGGCCGATACGTTTTTCGGCGCCAACCAGCACAGCCCATCCGCACTACCTTCACTCAAAAGAATGGGAGAACTTGCTTATACCGCACTGCCAAATGTTGTCCAACGCAGCCTTACTGCAGTTTTGTGTTGTGTGAACTGCTCAACAAACGCTAATAAGAAAAAAAAATGATAGTTAAGCCCTGGGAGGTCACTGAAATAAATGTAAGCATTCAGTTACATAGAACATAATCACTGATTGACTGCACCTCTTCTAAAGAGGAACATTATAATACCATAATAAATACTCAATATCAATAATACAAGATCATAAAATGCCACAGTGACCTGCAGCTTGTCTTTAACTGACCTGCATATAAACAGTCCATTAATAGTAGCAACACATCGAAACAAATAATTGTTAAAAATGTTCCTTTACTCTGGAAAACCTTTTTATGAATGTAGCTGCTGGCTGGCAGATATATATATATATATATATATATATATATATTTGCTGATGCTGTGTTTTTGTCAAAGCATTAAGAGCTAGAAGGCCCTTAGACATGACGAGGTAGTCAAGGTGCTACTTCCCCTGTTGAAGATAACCAAGAAAGTTAGAGCATACACGTGGGGGGTGTAGCCTAAGGCTGTACTGTGAGCTCACTGTTGTCTTGTTTTGTTTGTTTACCAGCCCTGTCAGAATATTAATTTAAATCAGCAGTACGGTTATTAAAACTCAGCTGACAAGAACAACACACAGTAGACTTCCATGTTTAAGGCACAGTCACTTGAGGAATGTTATAAAGCTGCCAGCGTGTCTAACGCCCAATACACTCTGCACCGTAAAATATGACATTAAAAACACCGGTCTCTAACTCAGAGATTAAATACACACGCATACATGCAGTTCACAGTCTTGACTCGACAGTTAAATTAGAACCATGTCTGCATGTGTCCTAGAAAAACTACCCTAAAATAGCAGAGTTTGACTGCCTACGAGCCTCAAGTAAATACGTAGGCAAAGAAGTGAGCAGCCCAAGCAACAGAGCAATAGAAAATACGACACAGACACAGAACACAGGAAACAAACTGAGTGTGGTATCAACAAAAAAGCAAACAATGCGGTTTCAAAGCTAGTGACATACCTGCAAGCTCATTTGCTGGTCATAAAACCCCCTTTCTCTGCTGTGAAACACAGCTAACTGGTGTTGCAAATGTGAGTTTACCCTCCAGTACTTCCATAGCGGTGGTAACGGTAGCAGTAGAGGGGCAGGACAGCACCATAGCAGAGCTCCTTAGAAGGGCTGCCGGGCCACGGCACCGCCGCACATATTCCGGGAAAGCGTGTCATCAGGCCGCTTAAGCCGCCCAAAGAATTGTCCATCTCACATGCACGCACTAATCTATGCAGGGTCACTCAAGGTAATCCCTGCCGAGCACTCCTCTTTGATTGGCACTCACAGCAGCACAGTGAGTTTTTGGGCCTGTCAGATGGCTGGGCTGTACCAACTCAGCTATTTCAGAGGGGTGACTTTCTCTCTCTCTCTGTCTCTCTCTCTCTCTCTTAGAGGAACAGAAGAAAGAGGAAATGGAAAATGAAAAAAAAACAAACAACAGCACACACTCAGCGGATAAGCTGCCAACGCTGACTCGCTCAGGGTTTTTTCACTCAGTTTCACTCACTCGCCCTACATTCCACTGCTCTTGCTTTTGCTCACTCTGTCCTCTTCCTTCCCTCTCTAATGACTCACTCTACTCACTCCAACTGCATTCGTTAAGTCACACCAGAAGCTCGGAAATCCACTACATCCTGATGTGCATTAAGACGAAGAGAAAAAGCAGCATTCACTACAGTCCCAGTGACCACGAAATGATCTGGGATAAATCACTAAAGACATTTAAGCAACCGACCTGAATGTCAAGATGGATTATACTTGCTTTTATATAAAAATCCCCATAAAAAATGTTTTATGGGTTCAAATCCTATAACATCTGTGCAAAAACAATATTGTAGGAACCACATTTAATGACAATGACACAATAGTCATTATCAGGCCAGAGAACTTTTTCATAGTTCTAAGAAACACACAGTTAATTTTCTTCACTGTAATAACTAGGAATGATCGTAGTTCTAAAAGAGCTGTTCTGAGGGACATTTTTCAGAGTAAGTTCTCTCTCAGCACAAGAGGAGCCCGTGAGTGAGGAAAGAGTACTGAGATTGAGACAGAAATGTACATTGACTGGTCAAAGACAGTCAGACCGCCAACTCTAAGCAGTGTAAACAACAGACAACACAAAACATAAACTACAGCTCATAATGAAAAGAAACTGAAGAAAAACTGATGTATGGACCAACAGTGAAGTCCAGGCTTCACTGATCATATATGCAATGGAGAAATATAATAAGATTTGACTCGTCAAAGCGTAAACTCGGTCGGTTCACGTCACTTCAATGTTCCAGTGGTAGCCCACACTGCTTTTAAAACGCTTCAAGAATGGAAAATATCCACAAAGTCAACTTTTTTTTACTGTTAACGTGGCTTTGTATGGATATTGTAACACCGTGAGCACAGAGAGACAGTGATGATCCACCACATGAAACACGCAGCATATCTTCAGTCAGCTATCATGAGCTCATTTTTCCACACTTACTTCTATGTCAGAGAAATGGAAAAGTCCTCTCCTGTTAGGTCCATAGGTGCAAAAATAATAAAATGCCATCTACAACCGAGGTGAATCACACATGTACCAGTCACTTAGTAAAGTAACCATCTTTGTGTTGAAGATGTATTCATGAACTCTCATGCCCTCCACCTCCTCCCATGTCAGGAAACAACCAATGCACTGTCCTAGACAGCAGATGTACTCAACACAGATACAGAATGTCCTGTACAAGGCCTGTGGCATCAGTGGAGTGGATATAGAAAAGCCCAGCAAGGAGAAAAAATCCATCAGAATGAGTGAAATCAATATTTAATGTCAGCCAGCACAGGGTAGTGAGATGGTGCATCTTCTTCTAGCGGATTTTGGTGCAAGACAACAATGATAAAGCTCTAAGCAACAGAACACATCTCCATAGTCCTCACTTTGTAGTTTTCACCCTTAAATGTTCACATACCAGATTTAAAAGGAGAAGGCGGCTTTTTTTTAATGCTGTGATAAATAAATCGTTATGGAGCCACATGCAGCAGAGATAGCAACAGCATGAAAAGGATGGTCATGTCTTGAAAAGAGTTGGGCTTCTTCTATGTTATATTTTATATTACTAAAATACATGTGGCATTTATTTTATCTACATTATGTTCTGCCTGGAGCCAACATAAGCCTGGAGGGCTTGTTTTAAATGGTCAGAATCTGGATTTGTAATAAACATTCAACCTTGGAGTCAAACACTGGCCACTAAAACCTGCTTTGTCGTCACTGGAAGGGTCACTGTAGTGAACATTAGCATAAGCAGCGGGCAGTATGATGTAATTGGTGTGCTAACTTGTAAGTTATGTAACTTGTCTGTCTGTAACTTACTAACCAAGGGTCAACAACATTATGACTGCTTGAATAAATCCCCAAAGGTACCACCTCATATATGAAACTATAACTTTGATGATAAGCAGCAGCTCACAAGTGCCTCAAAACTTCTAGCGTTACAGGTAAATCATTCGCAAAGACTGACTGACCCTCAGAACTTTAGGAGTCAGATAAAATGCTACCTTTACAAAATTGTTCTTGCTTATCTGTGCACAGAAGCCATCCACCATGTTCATGCTATGTGCATAGAGCTGGAAAATAGATTAACTAAGAGCAATACTGCAGCTTTCTTTACAATATGACAGTTTTGATGATTGCATATGTATCATCAACTACTGGAGCTCAATAGGAGCTAAACTCAGTATGTCATAATAATGAATTTGAAACAGGGCTGCAACTAAAGATTACTTTCATTATTGATTAATCTGTAGATTATTTGCTCCGAGGAGAAATTAAAGACATTACGTCTGCTTGATCCTATTCTTAGCTCTGCTGCATGTGGCTCCATTAAGATGTAGCTGTCACAGTATCGAACATAAAGACAAACTGGAGCCGCCCTTCCTTTAAAACCTCAGAAATCAATTATTTTCTAGATGGAAAAAGTCTTAGGCTTTTGCTAGTTTATCCTATACACAGTGTAATGTATCTAATCTCAAAGTGTACAACCAAAGACTTGTTTAGCTTTCATCAGACTCAAACTTAGCCAAAAAAGTATTTGCTGGTAGTAACATTTTGCAGAATGTGCACTCACTCTGTCCCTTTTGTTGTGCCAGCAATGGACACGTATCGGTTATACACTAAATGTGTCATCAGTCTGACGACGACACATGAAACAGGTGTGGCAGAAGTCAGACAAACCCAATTTTGCTGTACATCCTGTGAAACTATCACACCCCTCTGAGAGTAGTTTCTGTAGCTATTTGTTTCTATATAAAGATTGGTCAGAACCAAACTGTTGATCGCACAGTTAAGGGCATTGCTCTGCTTGATTTACACTTGAAATTAACATTAATGTCTTTAACGCTCTGAAGAGGAAACGCGAGCAACTTTTCAACCACAAGAGGAACAAACTGTAAACAGATATTAAATAGTTTCGGGTTTACCTGGTTCCTTCCTCTCCGTCTTCCATAGTTTCGCCTCACCAGCGTCTTGTAGTTGTGGTTCTTCTTGGTCAAGTAGTAGTAAAGGACACAGTCAGCAACGCACTGAAACAAGACATGACAAGTTACTGAACACATGACGGTGAAAGTAGAGGCAACATATTCAATCATTTACTTGTTTATTTTTCAAGTTCTGGCAAAGTTTCTTAACATTAAGGTTTTAATTTTAGTCAAAACGTGTACGAATAATAGGTGAAGGACTCTATGGACCCAGAGAGTGCAGTTTATTTTAAACTAAGGAAAAAAACACTTTGCTATCTTGTACACAATAGACCTGAATAAGCAAGGATTTACACATAAAGGCCTAAATAATCACTGGTAAAAACTCCATTAAAGCCCAAACAACTAAACTATGAAATTGAAAAAAAGGTTTATCTTTTTGGTCTTGAACCTTATATATACATATTGTGTTTCTGACTTTGGGAGAGATCGTCTTTAGTTGGCAGGTAAAAAAATATTATCAACAATATTCTGATTTATATTCTACAAATGAGTACATGTGAAACAGAAGCAGTAGTTTACCTTTCTCTCCAGATACGAGGCAATCAGACCAAAGTTCTTGGGGTGTTGGACAAACCTGGAAGGAGAGGTCAGTCGTTTTTCATGAGACAGAGCCAGAAATATATTAGTGCAAGTCCGAGGTAGCGAACGATCACATCTGTATTTCAGACAGGATAAACTCAAACCACAAAACAAAAACAACTCACTTCTCCTTAAAGATCTCCTTTTCGTGTTCGGTCCAAACATTCATGAACTGCCGGGCTTTGTACACCTTCATTGGGTCATCCATCAAGCCGTTCATGTTAATGAACTTCACTCGCCTCTGCTCAGAGTCGTACATCATAGGAGGGATGACAGACAGTTGTCTCATCTGTTTCTCGTTGTTCTGTGGAACATGGTCATGGAAGTGGCCACAGTTACTCCAACAGAGAAACAATCTCTCATCTTTCTACTTATAGAAATCTACTCCCTCACTTGTTGAAATCTAGGTATGTGGTTTCACATCAACACTGTTATCTCCAAATAATACCCACCTCCTGCTCAGAAAGGCCATCTATGATTTCAGAAATCTCATGCTCGCTTCTTGCAATTGTTGCAGAAAGGCCCGTTCCCCTTTGTCCAACCCTGCGCAAAAAAAGAGACTGTGCGTTACAAATGTTACACTTTTATATTAAATCTCACATTAAATGTGAATGCTGTGTAGAGACAATTGTTCCATTCTTTTCAGAGGAAATAACATTTCCAAGCATCCATGACTTATTCACAGTCAAATTCCTTGAAAGGATAGTTTAGAAATGGGCAGAAGCAAAACATATTTCAGCCACCAGAAGAAATCTATATCAGTTTAAGAGTTTGCTATATTTAATTTATCTCACCACTTTACCATGCTCTGCAAGGTAATATTACTGTTTTTGTCAAAGAAGTGTGTTGGCTTTGAAGAAAGCATATATAGATATAGTGGCTTTCGTTCCCTGTTGGAAAGGGATGTCTGACAGCAAGGTGAAGCTGGGAAAATATTCTACAATACATTTTGCTGCTGCACTGGAACCACAACGGTACATGGCCTTCTTCAGTGTCAGTACTCCTGCATGCTCCAAACCACCGACTGTAGGTAACACACCAACTATGGATTAGTGCGTCATACAAACCCTACACAAAACAATCCAAACTATCACTTAATAAAGTGACAGGAGACATTTTGGGAACGTTCGAAGCTCTGTTAACGAACAGAATCCTTCTACCCATTATTAATGAATAAAAGAGTCAGTGAACAGTTATTACTTGCTTCCTCCTTCACGGTCCAGCGGTCTGAATAAACAGTGCTGACATGCAAAATCTTTACTTGGAGATTCTAATGAAAACACAAGCGCATCACTGCCAGGAACATCCAGACGCCGGACCCTGACCCTGTCTCCCACCCTTCCCAGAGGCACCCAGACAGACAGGCTTTATCAAAAGTAGGCCACCACACACCACCTAGTGTCCTCGATTTAGGTGATAGCTGAGCAAATGCCTCACGAATCGAATGGACAATTTTTATTTCTGGGTGTGGCCACATTCAACATCAATGCATCAAATGATTGCGACAGTGAAAAAGGATTTCACATACATTCAGTAGATCGTTCACATTTTCTTTCCAAATGTGTCTACTGTGCAATTTCAGGTGACATGCACAGCAAACAAGGCAGCTGCTGTATTAAATACAAGCAGACGCTAATATTACACATAAAGGTTCCACTTTGTCTAAAGTCAGAGTCTACTTAAAAACAGCCCTGAGCAATAAACTGTGACAATAGACAGGAATGCTTCTTCCACCAGGAGTTTATGTGCCCGTATTAGAGTTGCAAGATTCCCGCAATTTACTGATAAACAGAAAATAAATTTGCTACAATCTGGGCTTCTGAACCAAGAAACAAAACGTAGCAAAATGTCGGTTATACCCCGTCATTGGTATTATGTTACGCCGTTGACCATTCACAGGTGAACTCTATTACCTCTGGAAACGCTCCTGCTGCTCTCTCTGCTTGCGGATCTCAGGGAATTGCCGTTCATAGTACTCCCGTGTTCTGCTCTCCTTGGCTTTGCGTCTGGGGTTGTTCTCCATTCGCTCCACCTTCTTCTCCCACGCTTCCATCAGCTGGTCGTATCTCTGGCAGATCTTCTGTTCCTGTGTACACACCAGGGAAAATGCTTTATCAGGAGTGGGCGTCCACCACTATAGTAAGAGCAAAATGTATTTTTTGCCAATGCAATGATCCATGTTATATCATGACTGAGCTGATCTTTTAATGGACAGTTATCCAAACTTGTACACTGGTGAAGAAACTCTCCGGTTGGACAGAGCCCTGTTTGCAGAGGAAGTCATTTGTTACTACGTCACTGAGCAGCAGAGGTGCAGGAGATGCAAACAACAGAAACACAAATATTCAAATCTAACCATTGGGCCCCCCAGGAACAAAGACTGTGATGTCTCTATTTCCTATACATGAACATGTATCAGTGCATATAAAATCTTTTAAATACACCTGTCAGTTAACTCAGTGTTGCAGTTTAACTCGATCACAAGCTGCAAAAACTTAAGTGGGAGCAGAGGAGTTGAGTGAGTACGTGCTGTTCAGGAACTGGCTGTGTTTGTTGTGGGTTTGTGTCTGTCTTTCACATTGCCTAATTCAGTGTCCTGACCCAGGCACAGCTTGTTCTGATGCAATTACTCTGTTTACTAACAGTGCTCAAAAGCTCATACCAATTTACAGTTACAGGAGCTCAACTGTCAATGCATGTACTGTACATGAATATTTATTTAGAATTTGTCTGCTGAATTATAATTATAAAGCAGAAAGAGCAAAAAAGGATTTGTTTCTTTACTTTACTTTCACTGTATCAAAAAAAATCAAAGGAGGTATAAGAGTTAAATGTGCGATGTGGAGATATGGAAAGATTCCTGTATTGGGAGGACAATACAACCTCGTTTCCACTCTCTGCAGCAAGAGACAAACAATTCACCTTCCTCTTGGCATGAGGCCATGTGCACTCTGCCATTGTTCAGAGTCCAAAAGGTCTGCCCGACCCCGAGAGGGGAACAGGCAATGAAAGGTGGGACTCACTGAGCCATTGCAATACAAAAAGGAGCCAAGTGTTTCAACATGGGGCGATTTGGAAATATTTAAATCACTGGTTAATGATAAGAAAGACAGACAGACGCTTGGCAGGCATTTTTCTCAGATCTGTTCATTGATGTGACTTTAGGTATTTTTATACAGTATAAAAAAGCTCTTCGTAGCCATTAGAATATTTTTTTTTTACCAACCTCTGACCAGACCCTGTCCTGTGGTTTGGCTCACTCCATATTGTTTACATCATCAAGCTTACAGTGCACTGACAGGATGCAGCGGAGGAGGCCAATGAGTACAAGAAACTCAGATACACCAAGCATAAGCTGGAGAGTCACTGAATAGAAACATCAACATCAAGGCTACTCCAGGAGGTGGAAATACAAGGCCAGGCCCGCTGGCAACCAGTGAAAGACCTTTCCAGAGCTGCTCTAAGGTCGGTCAGTGACTCTGGTGAAGAGAAAGGACTTCACCTGGGCCCCAAAGTAAGCGGTGGAATTTAGGGGATGAACCTGGGTGCCAGAAATCACTACTGAATCTACTAGAAGTGTCGGGCCTATCAGTGAAACACAGAGGGAAAAGGCCACCCACTTGATAACCCACCAAGGGGAAAACAAGGCAGTTCTTGTATAGTAAATACGTCAATGCTTTGTTTCTATTTCACAGCCTCACAGAGCCGCTGGCACGGCTCTTATACTTGTTAACCGTTTTCACTGCAGCCCACGGCTTCTATATGCCACACCGCACAAACACATATTAATTAGAAGAGCTTCTATTTTAGGAATTATATAAAATTAGCACTAAATGCTCGCTGTCTAACAGCATGAACATTCAAAGAAGTACAGACTTGTTTTCTGAACTAAGTTTCAAGATGACAGGAAGATTCAGAGCAAGGTATGCCGTTACATTGCTCATACCAAAACTGTGTCTGAGACTCTCACAGCAATGCAAACTGCAAGATGGTTGAATTACAGCAAAGCACTCAAAGTGTATCATTATTCAGTAGCCTTAAGAGAACAGGGACAATACTATGTATCAGAGCTTTAACAATCCTGACAATATTTCCTGTGGTCAGCTGAGTGCAGACAGTCAGGCATGAGGCGACTGCTGTCCGGGGGAACGGGTGGCGTCTCTAATGTTGCATCCAGAGCACTGATACAAATACCTGGAAACTTCCACAATGCTTTCCAAACAGCGGGGACACTTACCCTTTGTTTACGAGCGTGGTTCCTCCTCTTAAAAAACAAAATCAGCTTCTTCCTCATGACTTGGTTGCTGAAAGAGAACAACACTTGGTCAGTGAAATGACATGTCCAAGTTCAAGATACTTTATTGGTCCCAAGCCGAATTTGAGAGACAAATGAAAAAAGCCAAATTATTGTGAAATTTACCAGTATGTATAAAAAGTTGCAGAACTAATACAAAGGTTTTGCTCTTCAATTTTTGTTAGTTTGAAAAATAGAATAATTTTTGATGGTTAAAGCTTTTATTTTCCACCCCCCGACTACATAACATCACGGCCATCTCTGTTTATTTGCAGGGACAAAATACTCGGAACTCTTCTGTTTACACATGACGGTGACTGTGGGGATAGAATAGTGAGAGAGTTGACCCTGAGAGTGTGGCCTGTGCAGCAGATTCACACAGAGGGGGTCTCTGTCCTGATAAAGGACTGAGCCAGATGGGCCACTCTCATGGTACACACTGATAAGGGTTTTATCCTACACGGCGTGGCCTTCAACCCCCGACTCAACCCTAGTTTAAACACACCTAAGGCAGACAAGTACACTCTTTCACTTCCTTTCTCAATCACTCTCCTTGGTGTCAGTAGGGCAACACATTCGGTTGAGTCAGCAATGAGATTAGACAGAATTATCAGCTGGGTTTATCTTGCTGAGGTCAGCAATACTGCCAACACTTTCCTCTGCTAAGACGGGCCCCAACCAGGTAAGCAGCCCAGCTGATGCAATGTTCTTGCACTTTTCAAGGCCAACACTTGCTTCTAAATCTATAGATCAAAAGTAGATACTCACGTCTTGATGTTGTCATGGTACACCTTTGTGTCTGATGGCTGATTGTAGAGGGGCTAATCAGGGGAAAAGCACACCAGAGACAGGTAGTGGATTAATCATTAGCTGTTAGGCAAGCAGTAATATCTAACTTGCCACTGAGCTAAGCACAACCTCTTCCTCACAGCTCAAGGACAAAAAATATTATTAAAACCTTTAAATAACATACCAGCTCAACTTTAGGACCAAGGCCTTCCAGAATTTTATGGGCCTCTTCAGCTTTTTTCTAGAAAAAAAAAAAAAGAAAAACAGAGAACTTCTTAATTAAAAGGTCGACAGAAATTAACAAGAAACTGCAATTTGAGCATATTCAAAAATAAAACGGTTGGAACCTGGAAAAGCTTCCAATCAATCAACAATAAATGCGAGTCATACTCATATAAATATAATATTTGTGAGACATTTTTCGTAGCTGCAGCATAAACAGAAGCTTGGATCAATTAAGCAGCTAAACATGACCATGCATTTGTTAAAACATTTTACAATACTTAATATTATTTGATTAAGCAACTGACCAAGGGTATAATCTCTTACACATAAAACAGAAAAAAGCAAAATTCAGGAAAACTACAAAAAATAAGCTTGTATAATAACATAAGTGTGTAGAAAACATGGTTCCTTGTTTGATCATTTGTAGATGCATTTAATTATAAGTTCTGCATTTAAGACACATGAAAGCTACCTTTGACTAAAAAGGAGCGCTACATGATAGAAAAGTAAATAAATGTTCCTGCTGTAGCATAATTATTAATGTGGCTATGACAGTTTTTCTGCATTAATGACGACTACCAGAAAGATACCAAATAACTCTAGATTGTCCCTTTTTATAAGCCCAAAGCTACAGGCTGAGACAAACAATCGCAGCTGCCAGACTAAATGCTGTGCACGGGGCTGCAGCAGCTTTACAGCCTAAAGGGTTAATGGCTGACTGAGGCGTGTCTCAGCGATCTTCTACCACAATAATGTCTGACAGATATGAACTACAGTGACCTCCATAAACACACACTCACTCATGCCCCTATTGTTCAGCTGAAGAACAGATAATGAAGCCTGCGTCTCGGTCTGCACTTGTTCAATAGATTCTTAATTACTTCACGATAGTTAAACAAAAATAAATTAGGAAGGACCTGACAAAATTAAATTGCTCTGAAAACATTATTACTTTCTAACATTACTGCAACAATACATGAACCACACAAATGTATAACTATTTAATTTTTTTTCTGAAAATTAAAGTATGACGCTTTATGTTGACAGAGGTGGAGATACTCACACAGAGATGAGTCGTGAGCAACCACAAACATTTATGCCAAATCTAATTTACACCCAGGGGCCAAAATTTACCCACAACTAGCCAAATGCAAACAAAAATCTATGCTAGTGAATAAAATAGAGGAGGTCCGCTGGCGGGTTGCTGAAATAGGCTTAAACACCATGTTTGAAATACACTTTAACAGGATAATATTGATTTGCACAGGAAACAGTGGCAACAAAAGAGACCCCTCAATTTCTAAAGTGAGGCTTTCTGAGGAGCTCATAGGTCTTTCAGGGCAGCAGAGCTCCATGTAGCTGCCACATATTTCTAACCCTGTTTAAATAACATTGTTTGGATAATTTGGCTGAGCTGTGTTAGAACAGTAAATAAGGGTGACACTTAAAAGTTCAAACTAAACTAAACTAAACTCCAAACCTCAGAGATTCAGTTAAAAGCAACAAAAGTACTGAGACCTGAACATAGACACTCATCAACTGCGACGGTCGCTGGTTGACCGTGGCCGCCATGCTTATCCCCTGCTGTTAGGAGCTTCTGCCGGCATTGAGGATTGTTTTGAATGCAAACAAAATAAGCAAGAGATCTAATGCTCATTGTCAGCGTGTCTCAGTGTTTGCAGCAGATGACTAACCCTGTTCTCATCGTAGATGATCTGGACTATGCTGCGATGCTTGTGCTCCACTGGGGGAGGGGTCACTGGCTTTTCTGGCTCCACTGGCTTTGCTGCTTCCTCCTCCAGTTGTTGCTAAGAGACAACACCAACACAAAACATTTCTGACCAATAGTACACAAAACAAAATACACAGGAAAATAGAAAGCCTCCCCTTTTCTACTCACATCCCAATGGAACATTTTGTATGGTTTTCAATCTGTACGCATGCAGATAAAACTGGTGGAAAACAGAAGCAAGTACACTGTGTTCATCAGATCTGAGCTCCTGATATCTAACTCCCATGCAGGCATGATCAGATTACCCTCCACAGGCTTGTTCAAGTCTACCCTTTTTTATTTTTTTTTTAAAGGACTCAAGGTTTGAACTGGTGAGTGTTTGATAGGTCAATGTTTACAAGTTAAAGGTTATGTCCGCTACGAGGGTACAGAGACGAGATTAGGAGTTCCTGAAATACGTCGAATAAATAAATAAATCCCTGAAAATCTCAGGAAAACACAGACGGGAAAACTGACATGTCCTCTCTCCCAGCACCTTACCTTCATATCTAATGAGACAGAATACAAAAAGGATGTGAGGAAAAAATGCCACAAACGAGATTTAAAATAAGCTAATCCAGACAGGAAAATGATCTGATGTAAACAGAAGCCTGTTGCTGTATTATCAGAGAGCACATGATTATGAAAAGACATACTGTAGATGATGGCAACAAGTCTGTTAAGCCTCAAATCTCTGTCAGCATCTTACAGCTCAGGTGAGCTGCTTTCAAACACTTCTGATGTAACTGGATGCTTTAGTTCTGAATGCTGATGTAACTTCAATGGGACCTATAATGCAATTTTTTTTAGATGTATTGTGTTTTGGGATTCTACTGCAGCACGTCTGCATGATTTAATCACAATTTTTCTCATGCTGCCCATGGTTGCTCCCTCTGTCTGAAACACTCTGTTGTAGCGCCTGTCTCTTTAAGCCCCCCTCCCAAAACAGCCCGGTCTGTTTTGATAGGTCAAAGTTTCCGGGTCTTTTGCATCTGTGCTCTCCCATCTCTGTACCACAGTCTCAGCAGTCGGGGCATGACTGTAAAGACTCTGCAGCCACACAATCCAACATGTTTCCGTAGGAATGGGACTTGAAACTGGAAAGAAAGAAGCTACATCGGCAACCAAGATTACAGGTTTGCCTGATGTTAGCATGTAGCTTCATGTATGTAATGAAGTGTATGTAATGTACCACTGCAGTAATGTTACAGGAGCAGGTGACCACATATAGAAATCTGTCACAAGTTGACTTGAGCCCAGTTAAGAGTAGAAAATTGAAAATGGAGAGTTCCAAACAGTGGGAAATTGGAGGTTTGTGCTCACAAGAATTACTTTTACATACATTACTATAATATTTAGATGACCTTGGACACATTTAATATGAACATCCAACACTGTGACAATTTATATAGGACAGCCTCTAAAGAAAAGCATAATAGGTCCCATTTAGCAATATTTCTATCTTACTTGTATCTGGATTGATAACTTGTAGCAGCTGCTAAATAAACAATAGAAATCCCAACCTAACATTCATATTCATGCCAAAGAAAGTGAATGCCCTTTGAGGTTCAGTCACTGTCAGTTCTTCTTTCAAATTCTACTTGGTGGTTTATAATTACACATCATTTTATAAAAGTAACAGTCTATTTGAGGTTTAACAACTTGTCATTGTCACTTCAGTCTCTTGTGGGTTAATGCTTCATCAAAACACTGAGTGAAATCATTACTTGTGCCAGGTTTTGTAACACAACATTCACTGTGTCTGATGCATGTTCAGAGACAAAAGCTTTGGTTAGGTAACCAACCTGCTTTTTCTTCAGCTTGAAAATCTGCTGCTCCACTTTAGCAATCTCCCGGTCCACTCGGTCCATACTCTGGATCAGCTCCTCCTTGGATAGTTTGGAAGGAGAACCGTCCTGATCATCACCCATGTGTAGTGATGGACCTCCTGGGGATGGGGACTCCACTTTGACAGTAAACTGAGACTCCTGGCAAAAAAACAAAAAGGTTCTTTGAGCCCAAGATCTGTGCAAAACTGAATGATCATATCCAGTCCTGCAGTCTGCAAAATTCAAAATTTTGATTCTGAAAAGATCCTTCCTTTTATTGGTGACTGTATTTATTTATAATAGTCAGAAGTCAGAAGGTTTTATTCATTATGAGAAGAGAGCGTCAATGATTAACTCAGTTTGTCTCTGAAAGGACAAAAATGCAACTGACCAAAACCAAAATGGGACACCTTGATTTGCAAAAGTAGCTGTGGAGAAACAGGCCCCACCTTTTTGACCTCCACAGTGGCTCTCAGACTGTCCTGTACTGTGTGAGTTATGGGCAGGATGATACCCCCAGCATTGGGAGGCGTGCGGGTGATGTGGGACTCAGCAACAGTCTCCATGCGAGGACGTTTAGACTCCAACGCCTCGTGCTCAGACTGGGCTGAGATGGAGTGAAACTGCTGTTCGTATCCATGGCGTCTCTCTGGAGGCCTGAAGGGCAGAAGTAAACAAATAATGTACAGACATCTGGTTTTCTAGATGTACGTTTCCCAGACTAGAATCTGAGAAAATCGCTGGAATCCCTGAGTGAGTGAATAAACAAAAAACACTTGACAACACAGACCCTAATATTAAAGGATTTACAGTGAAGCCTTTACCGTTCAGTTCCAGGGTGGAATTCAGACAGTAGAGATGGTCTCCTTCGACCTTGTGGATCTTGCATGTGAGTCCGATAGTCTGGGACGGTGAAATCCTAAAGGCAAGAGGTACAAACAATAAACACATTTATAAAGCAATCAAGGTCCTAACAGTAAAAAAAAGGCTCTGGGTGTAAAGAAATAAAAAAGCCCCTCCAAGGCTGTAAAGCTAGGGGTTGTATAACTGCAATTACAAAAAATATAGTTTAAAGTATGAATATATACCCCAAGGACTTATTGAATAGCCATGAATGACGAGTAAACAAAAAAAATTTAAATAAAATAACAGTTTACATGTTTCCATATATTAGTAAGTACAGCAATTCCTGGATCTGTTCAAACAACAAATAATCAATAAACAAAACAATCAGAATATCCAGGAAGAATGTATGTATTTAATGTATGTAAATATCTGCATTTGAATAATTGAGTGATCATGACCACTCATTTAATTATTTTACTTTCTCCGTTAGGGTTAGAGTCCACTCCACGAAACAAATCTATATTTCATGTTCATGTGACAGACTGTAGAAGCAGCCTCAGATTATGTTGAAAATCAAGCAGTTCTCAACAAGAATATTCAAATTCAAGCACCAAGACATTAAGCGCAGAGAGCTGTCTGAGGGGTTTAAGCATTCAGCTTTTAATTGCAACATCCCCAGTTTCAGTCCAGCCGGGACCTTTGTTGCAATGTCACCCCCCTTCACCCTCCTCATTTCCTGTAGGGTCTCTGCTGTACTACAATAAAGGCAAAGTTCTTACATGAACTCTATGGACTCTGTTTAACCGCTCAACGGCTGCAGACAGGGACAGACACAATGCCCACATTTGGAGGTCTAATTGCTAAATTTAGAAAATAATTAACAGTGTTTATCCCCCTGTGTTAAAATAACAATGTTCACACATTTATCAGTCAGGAGGAGATGACCATGTGTATGTAATAGTAGACTGTGGAACAAGGGCTGGGCCGGAAGAAGGGCCAGACTTCGTCCCTCTTGCAAACATCTCATCAGTCAGAGCACAATGAAATTACTGAAACGAGCAGCACTGCTCCTATCTGGCATCACAAATTTATTTTGTTGATGCCAAGAAAATCGATTAAAACCTTTTTAATACTTCAAGGCTTTTAAAAGCTCTGGGGTAAAGGGCACACAAATGTTATCAGCACAGTGTGACCAAACAAACCTGAACAAGCAAATGCAGTTACAGGAAACATTTCATAACTCCAGTTTTGTCCCAGATTTAAGCAAACAATCCAAATGCCCAGAAATGGACAACTGGCAGTTTTCTGTGAAATTAAGCTTCTAAGAAGTACGTCATCCAAAACGGTTAACAGACACGATCCAAGATTCCCAACAGCCAAATGAACATGCAACTGGTAAGTGAACCACAAATAAATACTATACAAATGTTACAGAGCAGGCAAATTACGACTGAACTAAATATCACAAATATTTGTTCAGTTTTGAGACCATGATAATGGACATTTTTTCATCTTAATCACATTTTAATTAGTCAGCAAAACATTTTGTTTAGTTTTTTTTAAAGACAAGCCTATAAACGTGCCTCAATTGTACTAATAATTATAATGTCTTTCTTCATGAATTTGTGTCTTAAACAAAAATTGTAACACTAATTACACTTGCGCTGGGTTTGGGTAAACCCAAAGGAGACCTTAGGAGACATACTGAATTTTTTCAGCTGGGAACCAATTTTTCCTGTTCTGAATGGTTGAAGGTTAGGTACGCTAACCCGAATGAACCAGTGATCAGTCATGAATAGGACAGTGAACATTTGATACAAACAGCTCACAGCATAAAAAATTACTTGTTCGCTTGTTATTGCACATAAGTGCAACAACCTTGTCTTACAAGAAATCATCTGTATTGTTCGCGCAGACCTACATTTTATGTCTGAACCCAACCGAGCCTCAAAGCTTTCAATACTTTCTCTTGTCAAAGAAAATTCTATTTTCGAATCCAAGATGACGCAGTTTGTCACCTTAGAGCACTTTGTAACTACAGGGAAAGTTCTATGCTGTATTTTATTATGATTATTACTCATTGAAGTGGATTTACCTATCAATATCCAACGGCTCAGAATAAAGTCAACATAAGAAAGCCTAAGGCGACCAGAGTGCTGTCCCAATGTCACAAAAACAACACAACTATTAGCTGACACACACCCATGCAGGAAGAGGGTTTTACCTGTTGGTGGCGTGCGCCAGTGAAGGTGTACTGGACAGAATGTGGTGGGTACCGGCTCTGCTCGCTGCTGAAGCTCCCCTGGCTGGGGGGGTAGCCCGAGCTACTGGACATCCTGGCTCAGTGCTAGCGGGCTGCTGCTGCTCCAGAGGTTTTAGCTAGACCATGTTTGGAGACACGAACCACCTGAAACAGAAGACAGACACATAAAATTGATTTTTTTGAAAGTCACATTTGAAACAGAATTAATATATAAAAGCCTCTTTCACAACCCAAAGTTAAGTCCATTTCAATCAAACTCAGACCAAAACAATCGGTCCGGAACAGTTTGCATGAGGGGCTCTCGGTACACCCAAGTGCAGATCAATTGCATTGTGAACGTAATACGACCCAGTTACAGGAAATTAACCAAAACACAGCGGATTGTGGGCAACCTGCACAAGGCATTTTGTGAGTACACACAGAGTGACAGATGCAACATGACTCGGAGAGGACCACAGACTGTATAAAGAACAAGAAGAGGAGAGAGGACCGATGTTAACTTCTGCTGAAGTCAGATGTTTGATTGACATCTGTGCCCAAGAACACATACAGGAGATGCTGAATAAAGAAACTAAATGGACTTGGGTTGTGGAATCACCATTAAAAACCTTCTGCAAGAGGAACAATTTAAACAAAACAAAAGGCAGTTTGGTGAATCATGTGAGGTTTATTCAGCATAGAGCCTGCTATCAAGTTAATATGCACTGGATAGACACAACAAGAGGGAGCGCCACAAATCTTAATGATAGTATGTTGATTCAAACACTGATTTGATTAGAGAAAGCTGGTGGAGTCCAGTATAACTTTTCTCAAATATTTCTGTTTCCATGCAGATGAGCCCAGGCCTAGTGCACTGCACTGCTGAGATCACCCCTTGTTGCCAGTGTAATATTGTTCGAATCAAATCCAAAATACACCACTCTTAGCTGACTTCACCTTGCATGGGCAGTAATCTAAGTCAAGGCTTTTCAACCAAAAGTGCAAGGACCATGTTGGAATAATGGTACATAAAAAAATTTGGGCTGTGCAGCTGCAGCTCTGGAAACTGTATTTCTGTGGGTGGAAGAAAACGGGGCCTGTTCCTCCAAGGTGGATAACTAAGTTAACTGTATTAGACTGTTGAATTTGTTGTCAGCCTGGATTTTTTGTTTTTTACAGCTGTTTAAATGTGTGGAGCTGTTACGTGAACAAGCTCAAACTAACAAAAATGCAGGTCTACCCGACCTCAGCTGATTCAGAATCAAACTAGGACTGCCTCAAGCGGGTATTGTTCGGAAAAAACTTGATAATGTTGATCATTTGGATGCTGCAGATGTGTTTGGTATAAACTAGGGCTGCAGAGGTAAGCCGGTTTCAAGGTTTACTCTGGTATGAAGATTGATGGATCATACCGTGAACTTTTGCTCATTTAAGGTACTGAAAATATATTTAATTTACTAGTTATTTTTAGTAGTATATAAAAAGGTTTTTAGCATTAAAAAACATTTATAATAAAGAAAAACCCAGTGTTTAAAACAAACCCGGCATATTGTCCGAGATGATTATTACACTGTGAAAATTATACTATTGCAAATAGAGCTGGGCGATACTGAGATAAAAAAAAATTCACTCATTCACACATTTATTGTGACGATATTGTGGGATTGCTTATTGGTACTTTCACATAATATTTACATATTTCTATTTTTGATAAACAATCTGGTTAGTTCAGACAATAGCATCATTTTAATGTACGCGGCCTTTAAACGCAGGGATGACAACTCTTAACCTAAGACAACGTCAAGTCTTAATCATACTGTCGATGTAATATTAATATACTGCACAGCACCTTTAGCAATCCTAGTATAATCATACAAGCAAAAAAAAAATACCGGTAGGCATTTTGCAGATATATTAAAATTAAATGTTGACAACGATGTATACAACATAATACTTGCAAATAAATGTCATTCTTAAGAAAAAGATTATGCTTTCCAAAAGGAAAATATTCTGAAGGCCGTTGAAGTATCGTCAACATTAGCATTTTAAAGATACAGGTTTAGTTATATTATTAACAAAACTGACTTTAAATTGACAATCCAAATTTAATGTGAAGATATTTACCTACATGCAGAAATCTACTATAAGCTAGAACAAAAAAAATGCATTCTAACAAAGCTACTTGTATGTATACAACGTACTTGCATTTTATGCGTGTGTAACAAATTAATTCACTTAAAGTGACTAGTATAAGTAGCAGCTGGCCATGCAATTTCATCTTACGTTTTAACACGTGCTGTTTGTTGAAGGCAGTGGCAGGGTGTGTCATTTCATAGTAAAGATATTTTGAGGCAAGAAATTCCTCAGATTTTAATTAACTCCTGCTGTGCAGCTGTGGTAAAAAGGTGCAGTCTGTAACTGTACACGTCATGCCAAACAATCACATGAGCAGTGATCATGGCTTCAACTTCTGAACATCCCATCGTTCAACGATGTTCTTTTATCCAAGATTAAATCGCCATCCACCACTTGCATTTAAGCAAGAAGCAGGAAGGTAAAATGGAAATGATCAAGTTTTTTTAAATCCGCGCAAAGTCATGTTGGTCATGATCACTTAAAACAGTGAATGAAGAATAGGACAGAACCAAGAAGCACTGACACTAGAGCTGGGAAATAAGACAATATACAGTATACATTATCAAAATGACATTAAAAATGCCTATTGACATTGTACAGCCCAACAGCATTACGGGGATGTTAACGTCATTTAACGTCACGATGCCTTCTGTTCTGATCTTTGCACTTTGGAGAAAGCTGGAGAAAACTGCAGAGGCGCAGTTTACTAGCATGGAGTATGGAGTATAGAAAAGTAGGCTTCACCATGCGTTTTTTTTATGTAGACTATTCATTTGTTGAATTGCCAGAAAACATGGTGTATCGTGATATATAGCGTTATTAATACATTAATTGACTTATATCAGGATGAAAGATTTTGGTCATATCACTCACCCCGAATTGTCATAATTTATTTCTAAACTGAAAAACACATTGATTTTGCATGCTACCAAACACACACATCGCGTTTCAGCATCATGAATTATTTTTGTCTTTTTCACAGGAATCCAACATATGAATCTGTGTTCTGCTGTTCTAGGTCTGCAAGATTTACAGCATGGCCACCAAGCCAAGACATTATGATTCTAACTTCAGGGATGGAAAAGCTACAACCATTGCCACCATAACCAGGGTGGGAGGTTGGGGTTTTTTCAATCCGCAGGCCACATAGTTTGATGGGTCCCATAATTCGAGATCCACTTTCACAATTTCGGAAATGATACTAAAAATACCCTCATGTGTCTAACATAGAGGCTTGTGAAAAAAAACGTACCATTCGCAGTCAATGTGGCTGGTGGATGTTTCTTAACCATTAACTATAGAGCGCTGTTTTCATATTTACCATTTCCTATTTAAGAGGACATAAAGTACCTTTGTAAACCATAAAAGTAGCATAGATTGTTCTGCTCCATGTTTTCTACACAAATCCAACACCAGACAGATCATAAATCTGGTTCTTACATATATAAGGCTAGTCTAATTTCTGTCTCCTGCTTTGGCTTTGAGCCAACCTGAGAAGAGCCTAACCTCTCAAAGAAAATAGTCTGATCTGAGGTGCAGACATACATGTCAAAATGTGAGGGGCACTTGAAACGACAAAAGAGATACTCTGGAAGAGCATCCAGCACAACGTCTGCCTCAAAATAACAAGTTTTATGCTTTACTTTTACTGTTCTACTTTTAATTTACCTCATTTATTTTCTCTGATACAAATATATCTTTCCTGATTTGAGCTACTGTACCAAAGAATAACTGGTCAATGCACTGGAATTGATAACATTACTGTACAAAATAAAATGCATAAAAAACAGGAACTTGTGTAGTATCTGAGATGATGACAAAGTATTTACGAGTATGGCTGAAAAATAATGAAACAGGAAACCAAAACTATTGCACTAGTGCTGTTTAAGAAGATTTGGTATTGGTCCTTTATGAAGTCATTATTTGTTCCTCTGCACACTGTACAAAAGAAAAAGAAAAAGAAAAAAGAAGACCTTCTCCCTATTAAGGAAGAACCTCAATCCTTTTATAAGACAAAGAAACTGATTAAACAGGATCATATTAACATGGTTATCAACAGAATCAGCTGTTGCAGTCCTGGTTAGCGCCATTACTATCCATTTTATTTGTTATTTTTAAATCCCTACTTTGTAATAACTTGCAAAGACGTCCATGATCGGACTCATGTAAATTACCCTTAAAACATACAACAGAATATTTAACCCTGTCCCATCTATTTTGATATGAAGCATGAATGTAAGCAATGTGGTTACATTACATCCGATCTTGGCTGTTCCCCTTCCTCTATTATCTAAATTGTAACCTTTAAAAATAGCATTTTCCGCAGTGGTTTAAGACATTTGAAAAGTAAAGGCATGTATTATCAAGATGTAAAAAATACTTACAGTTAGCTTTCGTTATTTGACGGTGAAGTTCATAGTACAGTTAATTTTAGAAAGCATTTGCAATGTCTAGTTATTTCCATACAAACTCAGCAGCCATAGTGAACTTAATGGCCTCACACTCTGCCTAGCAGTGATAAATACTGCTGCTCTGTGTTGTTATTGTTGTCTTTTAACATACTGTCATATAACGCAATTGGATTTGTAGCTTATCTTGGGGGATGGGTCTCTTTCCACAACACAGAGCTTTTCCGGAAATGCACCAAAAACATCACCAATAATAAACCTTAGTTTTAGAGTATATGCTACTCTATCGCTTCATTGTGCTAACACAATGTTTAAGATGTTGTTGTTGTCGCTAGCTAGCTAACTTAGCCTGTATTTCACCTTTGAATTCCCAACCACGTCGCCATCTTGCAAGGCAGATTTTCATCGTAGACCGGGGCGCTTAAATTGCGTGCTCAATAAACGTGTTGCTTTGCTCTATATTCGCGATTTGGACTCACCTCATATTTAGAAAATATATCGATGGGAGAGAAAGGTATCCCTGGGCAGAAATATGTGTCAATTGTTGATTGTAAATCCGCGGGTTATGAGCTGTGGACGACTGGGCAGACTGAAGGCTGCGCCGCATTTGTCGGTCGAAGTCCTGACAGGGTAAAATAAATTGTCCCTACTCAGTTGAATCCACAGGGTACTGGCATACCTCAATACAAGTGTTTACAATGAAAACTTGCAATATAAAGATTTAGAAATATTGAGACAGTTCTGACACCCTTTTGGTAAAAACTTAACATTTTATTTATATGTACCTGTAAGGATAATGCGGTGTGACAGCTAAATCTTCCCCTCAAACACTGTAACGTTCCTTGTGTTTGTAATTTTCAGTTTTCAAAAATACAAATTTGTTTGATTATATATAACTTTCTTCCACACTTTTCGCCCCCCACTCACTCGAATTAGCCATATAATCTTTCTGTATCATAATCATATGTATTTTTGGTCCAAAATGACCGATTTAAACTCAAATTTACTGAGAAAGCAACTGTGACTTCAAGTGAGCGAACCACACTTATGTGGGTTTAAAAGTGAGCACCTATTGCTTTGTTTGAATAAGTTATGATAGTTATTGCATTGTTAAAAGATGGGGTGACGTTAGATATGTCACGCAGACTGCATATATGTTTTTCCAACCGTGGAACCTTTTGCATGTTGGACTTTTGTCTTTACACGGATTGTTGACTGTAACGGTCAAAATAATGAGTGTTTATTTGGTTGTCTTCATAGTTTTAACCTATCTGGTTTGGATAAAATGCATTTACTATCGACACCGGCGAACTTTAGTGAAGTCGTTGGGGCGTTTATTGAACGATTTGACAAACACAGAACCAAACGGCGCTGATATCAGGGCTCTGATTGTAACTGCGCATCCGGATGATGAATGTATGTTCTTCGCGCCGACGATTATACGCCTCGTTGAATTAAATGCCAGTGTTCATTTGCTGTGTTTATCCAAAGGTATGGTGATCGCACACGATTGTTTGCACGAATATGTCGATATAAAGTTATAGAGAATGACTATTCATCACATGGCGTATAGCTAACGCACGTTAGCAAGTTTTAATTGCATGTTTTAGTCCTACGATTTAATAGAGAAACGTTAGCGCCGCATAAAAGTATGGTGCATCTAAAGGAAAGTGTAAGGGCGTCTGTGTCTTGTGAACGTAACTGACTGACATTATCCTGATATATGAGCTGCTATTTTTAAGGGACATAATTATATCAGCTATTTTATGACAACTGCAAATATACACAGCTGAAAACTATTTCAACATAAAATCATAATACGCTGTGTCCACGTAATAAACAGCTTAGAATCACGATTCAGAAGGTTGTCACTTGTAAATCTCTGTCAACTACTTGAAGAGTCCATTCTTTTTCCCAGCACTCATTGCATAAGGGCAACAGCTGCTGAATTTTAGTTTAACTATGAAAAATTAAGAAACCGCTGCACAAAAATCTGGAAAATCAGACAAACTGCAGTTACAGGGTTTTCAGCATCGACCAGTCTTTATAGGAAATGTTTAACAATGTTGGTGTCCATCATCTTAAAAGCCAAAAGTGTTTCTTGGGCGAACTAAAGGCAAGCTCATTGTATAATACATAATGTGCTGCAAAATTAAACAGTTCACATCTGTGCAGCACTGTATTACTATGTTAGAGCACCATTATTAAATAGAAAATAAATATAGAGCATTTGACATTTAAAGATGATTGAAATAGTTTCAGATTACATCTAGGTAGAATTTAGAGCCATGTAGATTTCCCTTTCATTACGGTGCATCTATAACCTAATTTTACAAATATGTTACAGGAAACTACTACAAACAAGGAGCTCAGCGTAAACAAGAACTTCTCAACAGCTGTGCCGTGTTGGGGATACCAAACTCCAGAGTCACCATAGTAGACCATGAGTAAGCAGCCGTCTGCACCAAGCACACATCTTAAAACATTTCATTTTGTGCCTTTAATGTGAAAAACACTGGGTCTGTGTTGGTTTGTACATATATCCATATCCATATCCATATCCATATCCATATCCATACATATCCACACATATCCACTACTGATTGATAATATATACATGATATATTATTTTAAACTGAAGGTAAATGCTTGTGAAAAAAAATCAAACAAAATGTACTTAC
This sequence comes from Serranus cabrilla, assembly GCA_903364295.1. Classification (NCBI taxonomy): domain Eukaryota; kingdom Metazoa; phylum Chordata; class Actinopteri; order Perciformes; family Serranidae; genus Serranus; species Serranus cabrilla. The sequence goes on from CAFUXE010003097.1 coordinate 79,311, forward strand.
TCAGCTCAGGAGTCAGATCTCAGCATGTCTGCCTGTGAGACCATTTCCCTCCACTTGGCTGTTTGTTTGCCCTGAGAAGCCATGAAGAAGTTTCATTGGCAATGATCCTGAAAGGGATATTTGATGATTATAGGGCGGATTAACATGGTTTTTTGAAAAGTAGCTGCCTATTAGTTGAATAACTTTATTGAATTGAATGATATTTTTGTTCTACCTAAATTGAAATCCTCAGGCATCCGTAACCTCAGAGCCAGAGAGCTCAGATTAGCGGAAAACAAGCTTTCATTGTAATTTTTGGATAAATTCTGAGTCAAATACCAAACTTTTTGAGGGCAGAGATAAACAGTAAAATATAAATGGTGCCACTTGTTGTCTGTTCCCCAACAGATTTCCTTGTGGCAAAACAATTATAGCACATTACAGCTGTGTTGCAGCAACAGCAACATTTCCGATTTTTTTGTTCTAGCTCTCATTCATTTTAAAACACTAAAGAATCAAATGCATCATAAGGATGTGCCATATAGGATGCATAGAAGCAGCTGTAGTTCTTTCAGAGTGGTTAAAACAGACCTCTCTCATTTCACATTACAAGCCGGGACAAGAACTGGGAGACAGAACTTTAAACAGAATAGTTGGCCAAATTCTTGGGGAACTCACTCTTCCCGTGTTTTGCTGTTGATGCAGCTGTAAGACTTTCAGTCTTCTGGCTCTGGCTATTGGCAAGGTCAGGTTACAGAGAGAGTAGTGGTAAAAGGTGATGGTGAAAAGGGGGATTTTTTTCCCTATGCATCAACCCTGCAGCTTTTCTTGAAATGATTGTGAGTTTCTAAGAACTTCAGGGCTGCCTACATTTCAGTCTCTACATGTTGGCTCACTGGGAGAGCTGCATGAACTCTGGCACTAACCTGGAACTCACAGTAATAAGCTGGCAGCCTGCCTAGGTTGTCTGCCCTCAGGAACATTGTTGGTGTGTGTGTGTATGTGTGTGTGTGACTTCACAGTTTTATCATCTTGTGCACACAGAATAGAGCTGAACTTTGATCTTCGTGCTGTCTGCACTTCTGCTGAACTGGAGTGTAGCCCATTTTCCCTTTCTGTGTATTCTGTTGTTTGCCCAAAACACACACCTAATCAGCACTTTGAGAGCCCCAGCCCCTCTCACCACCACGCTCCCCCTTCTTTTCCACCCCTCCTCCTCCATCACCTCCTCCTCCTCCTCCTCTTGTCCATGTCTGCTGAAGCCAACTGCCAAGGACTGTGGGATACATTTTGGCATAGCTGTGAGCACTGCTAATGTAGGTCATTCCAAACTGTTTTCCTCTTTGTGTGTCTGTCCATGGCTAGCCACACTTTGGCTTCGCTCTTAACCTTCTCTGCCCAAGTATGTGCAGATGGACATCCTTCACTTGACCTCTCCCTGTTTTTCTTACTGGTCATTTTAATGTGCGCAGAGAAAGAAAAGGACGCAGTGCAAAAGTTGGTGGCCTGTCCGATTTTCATGTTTATATCTTGGATAGAAGAAAAGCTTGGACATGGGATTTAGGGATTGGGAAATGTGTATTATTATGTATCATGGATACATAATACTTTTTTGATTATACTTTCCCTGCTTTTCTTTTCATTTTACTCCTTAATTGCTAGGTAATTAAAGCATTTTTGCAAGCCCATATATCATTTCTATACATAATATATTATAAACATGCATATTATGCTCATATACTAGCAAAGAAGAAACAGTTTCAGGAATTATCTTTAATTTGACAGTGTAATGCTTAGAGAGATTTTCTGGGGTAAAACATTATTGAAACGGAAATGTCTATCATTCAGTTGGGTCATATTGGAGTACTCAATTTCTGTTATGACCTGTTAGAGGTAACAGGTGGAAACAGTATAAATGAATGTATACTTTATAACTTTATTACTTTTTTTAGGTTGTTCTGCAGGGATTTCATAGTTATTATTTTCACTTTACTTAAAGCAAACAATGACCACTTGCAGTTACTATGTATTATATCTGCCTATACCTCAGGAATTTCATGAATAACTTGCACACAATGAGCACTTAGAGTAACAAATAATCACATTATAAAACATTATAACAGTGACTATGATGCATAATGAAAAGATTATAATGTATGAGAATTATAATATATTATGATTGTTGCAAAAAATATCAGTAAGAGATATAATGTATCATTGTTGTAATCGTAATGCTGATTTATGAGTGCTTATAACTATAATTACCTCCGCCAAGGAGATTATGTGCATTATAAATATCTTTATAGACATTAATTCTCAGATTTTATGCATATGGTGAAGTGTTCTTTGTGCTATGACTTTTTTCCTAAAATAATCTTAAAATAATTGTTGATATATATATCGCCTGGCTCTCAATATTGCATCATATTGAATGGTAGACCCTGTTACAATATTCAATAAGTATAGTCAGACACAATGCACAGCCCACAATGCTGTGCTTTTAAGATATTTTCACATCTGTTAAACTAGAAAGAAAAACAACTATTATTATGTATTTTTTGCAGTATGGGCTTTGTCTTTGTTGCCTGCTATCATCTCATCCATCAGGGTACTGTAATGGATCCACTGGACTTTTGTTTTCAAGCTGAAGTCTCAACTTCACAACAAAAGTCTAGAGTCAGTTATGTTTCATGATGACAGATCTGGGTGAAACATGCTCACTCACAACTTTAGCCTATGGAATAACTGGAATAACACGTGAATTCTGTTTTAAAATAGGATTTTCCCTTTAATGCTTACTGAATAGGACAGCTGTGTTGACAGTATCTGGGGCCCCAGTGCATGTTGGGGCCTTTGTGATCAGGCTCGATCTGAGCACGCTCTGCTGCCTCTCCACTTGCACTGGCTTGACCTCTGTCTGCTCCCTGGACTCGATTATAGCTGCTCACTGCACAAATCCATCCATTCCACTTCTTCATTACATTATCAGTCAGACCGAGCTGAAGCAGCTCTCTGTCTCCACTTCCATCGTTTGTCTCTGTTTATGATAACATACCTCAGATTTACTTTGGCTGACAACTTTTCTCAGATTTAAATCACAAACTGAAAGCTTTTGTTTTTGATCCGATTAGTGTAATTCTCTGTAAACAAAGGGACAGGAAAGCCGTATTTACTGCAGTAACACTGTATCCCCACACAAGGTTTAAATATACATTGATCAGCGGTAAAAATAACCCGTGCTAATTTATAAGCACATGGCAGGGCACAGTGAATTGTGGTGAGATGTTCCAGCCTGGCCACTGACCTCTGGCTGTGCTTTTATCCCAGATACATTTGTCACCATCACACACACACACAAACACACTTCTGCATCGTTAAACAGTTGCTTTTCCCATTTACCGAACCCTGCAGCCAGCAACAAACTGTCGTTTTGTCCCATTAGAAGGCTGTTTCTCTTCAAAACAACATAATTTCCATGTTTATTTCCATGGCAGTTTATAACGTCAACACGAGTGAATATTGAAAAAACCTGCTGCCACAAAATGTCTCCAAATCATGCTGAAACAACACGTGTGTGTTGTTACTAAAGTTGTAACTGCCTTATTACAGTGTGATATTGTGGGCGTACTGTCAGTTTGTAGTGGCATCTCAGCCGTTCCCAGCAGGACATATAATCTGACTGTGTGGACAGAAGTCTGGCAGTTTCACAGGCCTGTGGTCCATGTGACCAGACTAAACAAGCCCTCTCTAACACACACACACACACACACACACACTGAATCCCCTTACTGGGCCAAAGTTCAACAACTGCATACAGATGCCTGCAAGCAATTAGACATCCAAAGCTACAAAGGGGAGCTGGGGAGGTTACTTTAGGACATTTTGCACTGTTGCCATGGTGAAGCTGACACTCAGGCTGCATCCTGCTTGAGAAAGGTCAGGTGTCTTGTATCTTTTGTTCATTTTTCTTTTTTTTTCTTTTTTCCACCCCCTCCATGCAGGCTTGTGCTTAGCTGTGGTTGTTAAGCTGTAAGGCAAAATGTCTAAAATAATAAATGAATAAACACGTAGGGGAGGAAAAAAGGAGTAACATTAAAAACCTCTTCTTGTTTTCTTCTACAATTTCATTTTATTTACTTATACAGCATTTAACATTAGTTTAGTTAGGATTCATTGTAACCGTGCCATCCTACTCGTGACACATCATGTCACTGGTATCAAAGTGTCACAGCAGTGCATTCAC
>CAFUXE010003097.1:83652-94521 GCA_903364295.1 Serranus cabrilla
ACATCACTGGCAGCCAATAGATTTGTGGCCTAATCCATCACTTCCCTCTACCAGCTCAACTGTCCTGGCTCATTGTTAGCAACCAAGGGGAGGGGAACAACTGTTGACACACCCCCACAGCCACCCCCCTCTATATGCATTTTTATATACATACTACAGAGAGGTGGTGGGACAGTGCATGCATCCAAGTGCACAACAACACATGATTGAACCACTACAGTTAAGTATTTTGTTGAGCAGTCATGGTAGTTTTCTTGTGTTTTTGATCAGCATAAATCAGAGAAACCGTAACTGTTGAACAAACTGGATCCACTCTGCTTCCATTGCAACCCTCAGGACTTTTTTTCTATGTGAACTGCGTTGGCTTAGCTCATATCTGAGTCTGTTTTTAAGCATGATTTTGTGTGGCTAGTTTCACTCGAGTTCAAAGGGTACATTAAACAGCTATAGAAAGCAATGTTTTTTGTTGTTTTTTTACTGAGAAAAGAAAAATCTGTTGTTATTTGTGCCAAAAAGAGAGTCTATGCATGTTTAGTAGGCCAAAAGCTGGAGCTGGCCCAGTGTGATGTTTGATGTCGGCGCTGTGTTGTCTCCAGGCTGTAGTTTCAGATGAACATGATGCTAGGGGCCATCCGACCCTTCACCCTCGGACTTCCCAGCACTCCCCCGTGTTTGCATTCCATAACAGCCCTTTTTTCAAACACTGGGTGAAATCTGCTCTGCAAAAAAAAACTGCTGCTTGGATAAGAACAGGACTGCTCAGGCTAAGAAGCACCCAGCATGCTTATGTTGTGTAGAACTGACTTTTAGTTATACTGAAGTTACAATGCACCCCTGTTTCCCAGTAAAACACTGTTGCAGTATCACTATACATGGTTCCCTAGGGCCGTTAAAATCCTAGAATCCTAGTGAATTTGAAGTAAAAAGTCAAGGCCTTCAAAGTTGCATAAATGCACTTTTTTAGCCCCAGAGGTTGCCGCTTGGCGTTCACACATTCAGGCCTCTTTTTCTTTTTCATTGTTCTGTAAAGCTGGCTAGTTCTCATTGTAAAAGTTCTCTCTGTTATAACAGAAACTAACCTTGACTTGTGTCTCAAACTATGCATGCACGTTGTGGAAACCCTGACTGTAACTTGGTGGATAACCAGAGTCCTTTTTATTGCCCTGCAGAAAACTTCCAGACGATCCCAAAGCTGAATGGAGCGTCTCTCTGGTCTCCTCTGTAATAATGAAGCACATCAGAGCACACTCCCTCAACATGGTAAGCTCAGCGCTGTGCTGAATTCTTGCCTTTCAAAGCACTCGTTTTTCAGTCATTTCCTGTTTGATGTTAACACACAATTTCCCTGCCGTTCTGTGTACAAAACCCATGTATTGTTTTGCTCGGTTTTTACCACATGTTTTGGCACCACAGCTATTGAGCTCATTATCCTGGTTCCACTGCAGTCTGCGTAATAATCCTGTCAACCGGCGTCTCTTTTCTGACTGTATTCTGAACCTCCCTAAAAACTGAGGGGAAATGGCTTCTGCTGCAGCAGAAAGTTTCGGTGTTTACACAGAGATTGTTATCTTCCCTAGTGCAGTTCCGCACTATTAGCTAATGGGAATGTGGTTAATTTAGAATCAAAGAATTTCCATCCGGCCTATCTCCACAACAGTAAAAACAGTCACATGCTCTGACAAACAGCAGCAGCTTTGGATAAAAAACAATCCACAGTTCTTTAAGGTGGATGATTACACACAGCTGGGTTGTTCTGTTCTGCAGTTGCTGATCTCTTTTTGTTATCAAAGACGACAAACAAACACACCGTCTCCTCCCATCCTGTCAGGCTCAGCAGCAAAAAATCCTTTTAGATCAAGAGTAGCCTAGAGAATCATGTCTTCTCTGACGAATTTATGCAGCGAAAATGCTGCAAAACAAGAGAAACATCTGGGAAAGTGGCTCACTTTTTCTGCTCTTAAACTGAATAACTCGTTCCCTTGGTCTGACAGCATGCCATTCCCTTGTTTTTCCATACACAAGCCAGCAAGAATGAAGAGAAAGTTCCTAATATGCGGTAGTTGGGAGCTAAAACTTCTACTTGATTGCAAAGACACAGTCATGGTAGAATACGCCTGAGTATAGCAAATGCCAAGTCTTTAGTCAAGCACTTTTTCTTTCCCTTTGACCTGATTTTTTTTTTTCATTTGCTTCCTCTGGTGTGCAAGCATGCACACAGAAAAAGGCTTTTAAATATCAGTTGTCAGCTGCCAAGCAGCTCCACAGTCGCACACAGAAACCCTTCCACTAACACAAGAAAAACCTTTTGCCTGCGTTTATTTAAATTCACTTTTAGATACCCAGATTCAGGCTTTATACCCACGCAGTGAGATATTTTGTTGTTTCAGGTGCTGACCTTCGATGGAGACGGGGTGAGCGGCCATGCCAATCACACAGCCATCCATAAAGCTGTCAGGTACAGACTGAACTTTGAGGCGTTGCCATCAGAAAAACAGCTTCTTTTTTTAATCCCTCATCTTAAAGATCTTCAGGGATATTATGTGGCTTACACATGCACACAGAAACCAGCCCACACTACAATCATAAAACATTGTGCAGGAAAATGCACAAGACTCACATCAACATCCAGCTTTCCAAATGTTTCCCCACAAAGACACACACACACACACAGACCACGTTTTTTAGAATCGGTCTGTTACATAGCTGAGAGGTCATCCAAACAGAGTCCTCAGAGGCACTCGGCTTTGCTCCCAGAGAGCTGCAGTAAATCCTGTCCCTGAAGTGGTGAGGTGGGAGGGCAGCTCTGGTTTGGAGAGGGCCGACCAAGCAAGTTGCATCAGACTGTTGGTTTAAAAAAATGTGTTTTGCACTGTGAAGTTTACATCGCTTTCCCCACACTGCAGCGAGGCCTTAACTGCCTGTTGTGTTAGTCTCACTGAGCCTGTATGGACCTCATCTGTTGATAAGATGTAAGCTCTCCAAATCACATCTCATGATTCCCATTAGGCTGCAGCCCAGAGGGGCCATGCACTAGTTTCACACTGCTCTCAATCTCAATGCTTTGTTGTTGGGTTTTGAATGTTGTCATGGCGGCAACAATTAGTCCATCAAAAGAAAAATAATCTGCAACTATTTGGATAATTGATTATTAAGGGTTCGGACATGCAAAGTCTTGGAAGTTTAGAAAATGCTACATTTTAGCCATTGTGATTTTTTGAAGGTTAGAAATATGACTTTAAATAGAGCCTAAAAGCTTGATTTTGACATAATCCGGTGATTTATCTACACAGTCAATTAGGTAAAGAATGAGAGGGAGAAATTCCTGCAACGACAAAAAGAGGGTTTGTTAAAAAAAAATGAAGAATGAAATGGAGGGAGGTTATTAGAAAGAAGGCCATTCGAAACAACATTTAATTGATATTGTTAATAATATTTATTTTATTATTGTTATTTTTTATGCCTTTTCTCCAATTTTGCTGAAAAGAATCCGTGCTCTACACTCAGTTACATATTGGCAGGTAGAAACATCACATGACATTTTTGCAGATGCTGCCAACACAAACCTTCCCCATAAACATGTATGAACTCTGTCAACAGTTTTTGCCTCCATGACATTTTCAGTAGATAACACGATTGTTTTCTCCACTTACAGCCATCTCGCTTCCACTGGACAGCTACCCAATGGTATGTGTTTTTTATTTCATTTTGCGACTAAAGTATCACTAAGTTGTCACTAAAATGTGTTAGCAGGGAACCATATCCAAATTCTTCAAGTTTAAATAGTTACCACTATGTATGAGAATGATGACAATGAGTATGTGAGCCCAAAAAATCTTCAATGCATTAATAATTTATCTTTAAGTAGCAATCAGACAAGATAGAAACAACATCCACATAGCCCAGAAAGTGCTGCAACCCCGTCTCAGACTGTGCATTTTGTGAATGCAGAGCGCCCTCTTCTGTTCCAAAGTGCTGCATGAGTCTTATGTCTCCTCTATACATTTTGGTCTGCTGGTGGCAGCAGGTGGCTGGTTGGAACACCAGTTGCAATACAAATGTTTGTTTTTCACCCCAACCCAGATACATCAGAAAATCTATACATTTCTACCGTCTAAGAATAATCTAAATGCACAGCGATTTGTGTTTTTATGTCAGCCCAGACGGACTGAACTTGAAGTTGCTTCTGAAAGGTCTTATGATGATGCCCACGGGGAATGTGAAAGGGAAAGTAGGGCAGAGAGGGGGCGACATGTTTAACAGGCTGAGCGCTCTCTGCTAGTTAGGTAAACAGTAAGAGCTCACCCACATGAGCTAAAGTTTGAGGAGAAGGCATGAGCATAGTGGGTCAGAGCAGTTAATCATATATGAGATCTCAACGGTCGCTGTTAAATGGCTGGGAGAAATGATCATCTCAGTCCTGAGGCCACAGCAAACACACACAGAAAGACACGTTATCTGGGCCTCTTAAGCCTGCAGTGAGCAATCTTTAAAAAAAACAGCATGGGCGTCATTAATCACGTTCGCTGGTTATTTATTACCACGGAGTTTCGTCTCACCTGTTTGACTGGTCTTACTGTAGCCTCGAGGGGAGGCGACAGAGAATTAGGCCCAACGTGACCGTAATAAGCCTCTTCACCGGGCTCTGAAGCCAGACTCCCTGCTACCAACCAACAGCTCAAAGCCTCATGTGCCCCACAAACTCCTGCTGCATGACAAGACGTTAAATATTCACTACCATATTGGATCTGTTATATTTTGTACTTTTTCTATGGTTTCCTGAGTGTAAAAATAGGGGTTGCTTCACAATAAAAGCCTCTGAAACAGAGCAGCCTGAGAGTGGCCTAGTTAACGGTCTGCTGCTGGAGACAATGTTTAACATGCTAACAGCTAATTGGGTCTGTTTGTCTGTCTGTCCTCCTAGACTGCTGTTTGCTCTCCCTGGTGACTGTCGGCCTCCTCAGGAAGTACATCTCCTTCCTGGAGCTTCCCCTCAGCTGGCTGCTGCCTTCAGGCCTCCGCTGTATTATAGGCTCACGGGGCTACAGGCAAGCCAAAGTAAGCCTCCAAATGGACATTTGTTGGCGAGACGTGTCACGGTCTACTATTAAAGGGCACATGTATCAGCACTTTTAAACCAGCCTATATACAGTACACCTGCAGGAGCGGAGACAAATAGACACTACAGTAAAGTGAGGAGTTGAAGATCGAATTATATTTCTCATCAAGCTAATATTATATAAAGAAATAAATACATTTACACCAAGCAGCATATAGATTTTTACCAACTGTGGCTCTTAATTGCAGCGGTGAGGGAACTATTCAGATACTTCAGAAAAAAAGTACTTTTACCACACTGTAAAAATACTCTATAAGAAGAAAAAGTACTGTATTAAAAAAATGCACTTTTTAAAAATTTACTTTACATATTACAGTTGAAATACTCAATACACAAAAGAGTTTTAGCAGTACCTTGTATGTTTTGAAAGCAAAAATCTTAACTTGTAAAATAACTATGACTAAAGCTGTAGTGAACTACACATAAATATTTGCCTCAGAAATGTATTGGAGTGGAAGTAAAAGGTGGCATTAAAAAGAAATCACTCGAGTAAACTACAAGCACCCAGAATTTGTAAATGTACTTTCCATCACGGGTTAATTGGGATCTCACAATAACATTATAAACCACTAACAACCCTCTGTTCTTTTCAGGAGGCCATGTTTTGTCACCGCACTCAGCTGGTGTGGTTTCGTTACCTCTACATCACCTTCTCTCGCTACATGTTCGTCAACACATTCCAGATGATCCCACAGGGACCAAAGAACCTGAAGATCTATTGAGATTATCTCGTCCAGATGCACTGATTGTTACTCTGTTGGGCGTTCCACTGTCTGAGTACCAGATTACTGTGGTAGGAGTGGGCTTAGCTGTTTACAGATCTGATGAGTGGTTTTTCTCACTGTGAATTAAGATTTCTTTAGTACTTATTTTGGCTAAAGTAGCCTGAAAATGTTGTCATAAGCACTTTCCTTAAATTAAACTGACAAAAAAAATGAATAACACTTATGACTGTTATAGAAATGTCTTTATAGTCATTACACTGTATAAAAACAACACAAGGGTTTGAATAAGTTGGGTTTTTATAAATCGCATATTATCAAAGATTGTAGAAAATACTGTACAGTTTTTCTGTTATACTGCTAATTAAAGAAAGTTTGATTCTTATGTCGGTGGTGTTATTCTGTTTCTCTCAGCTGTGTGTCTGTTACCGTGTTAGACATGTCTCTGATGCTCTTGTGAGCTTGCATGCTTTCTTCCCACTTCTCCCCACAAAACTTCTCCACTGTGACACTGCGGACAGTACCTGGGTCCAGACAGTGTGGAGCAACACCTGGAGAGAAAAAAACAGAAACAACAAAGCACAACTCATTGATTTGCATAAGAACAAAATAGCCTATTGTCTCAAAGTTACCTAAGCATTGTTACCCAATGTAGGCCATCGTACGGTGGCCTGTAAGTGTCAAACAAATGCAAAAGCCAGAGAGCAATGAAACAGGCTGTCTGGTATTGCAGCTTTTAGATTTGTGCTTCCACTCCCTGGTCTCTAGGTCGTCACCGTACATTTTATCTGTTATTTTGAACATAACATTTCTGTTTTCTATAAATAAAGGGCATGAAAGAGCAGACCGGGGCAGTTAGTTTGAAGTAAACACAACAGAGTTAGCTTGGAGTAAACACAGTAAGATGTCAGTTGACAACACATGACAATGGCGTGACTGTCTCAAGTCAGTCAGCAGTCATACCATATCCATCAGGGTTGGAGCGTGGCGTGTAGAAACTTTGAACTCCACAGGTTTTACAGAAGGTGTGTTGAGCCACGTGAGTGTTAAACGTGTACGTTGTAAGATTATCTGACCCCTGGGAAGAAAAGAAAAATCACTCATGTAAAATGCTCAGGAATTTACAGTTAATCTGTATCAAATGTTAGTCATGAGTTTACTACCTGTAAGAGTGTGAAGTTGTGTTTTGGAACGATGAAATGATGGTTTTGTTTCTTTGTGCAAATGCTACAGCTGGAGGAACGACACAAATTAGTTTATAATGATCTGCTATGAAGTGTACAAGCAACAAAACACTGAGATCTCTTTAACATCATATAGTTTGGGATGAATTCTATTGTTTTTTTGTCTATGTACAACTGATTCATTTTATTGAAAATAATAGCCTACATGTCTTGTTTTCTGTGCAATACCAAAATTTAGTGTTTAAAATTATGAATCGATACATATTAAATTTAATATCCATACTTGCAGTGGAAAACATGGAGGTCCGGGGAACTCAATACTTCAAATCTAACGGCCCCACAGTGGCAGCTGCCTGTATGTTTCACCAGATCCATTCTGTGGGTACAAAGAAAATAACAAACCATCATGATCAACACGTAGATTCATATTTCGGTTATTCTGGTAGGTCTTACTTAAGTCATGATGATGCCAACAAGAGAAGGAATGTATTTACCTAACAATTTAATGTCGCTCTGAGGAAACTGGTGCGATGTGTTTGTTGTGTAACCTGTTGACGTGGAACTAAGCGTCCCACCCAAACCGGCTCCAATGACCCTGCTGAAGAAAACACAACAGTCAAAGTCCATCACTGATAACACTCACATTTACATTAAAAGCTTTTCAGTTTATGACCCATTCAGAGCTATTTGATGCAGTCACTGTATATGTTAATTTCATTCAAAGGTGTGTACTTTTAAGAAAAGCAAACATCAAGTTTATTGTCCCTAACCATTGACACTTTTATTTCATGTGATAATAGTGTCAGCGTCCAGAGTACTTGGCTATAGACCTGTGTCCCGCCGGAAAGATTGTTTTTCCTGGAACACTGCGAGGCGGGCCATAATTATTCCAAGCAAGGGGCAGGGCAAAGTACAGCAGACTTGCACAAACACATTCCTCAGAGGTTGAACTAGTTCAGCCAGATGCCCAGCTCTGTGTTGGAAAGCACTGACGTACTGCATCACGGGTTGGGTGTCATATGACAGGGAGCAGCAGGGGTAGGGTGGGGTAAGGGAATGCTGTGACCCAGATACATAAATTAGGACTCTCCCAGCTGTATCATATCTGAGAACCAAAAATAGGATCCCAGTGGGCTACAGCCCCCCATCTGAGCTTTTGCTCTTTGATTGAATTCAGTTTACAGTGCCAAAGTTGTCTGTAAAAATGGTTGGAGCTATAAAGTGAGAAGTCAGATCACTGGTATATATTTGAACCTTTTTTAACATGTTGTCAGTTTCCTGTCTTTGTTCCTATACTAACCACCTTTGGAGACCACCTACTGAATCTCAGATGTTTAATAAGCTAGGTCACTTCACTCCAAAAACTCTAAACTGTTTTCCAGTTTCACCTGACATCGTGCCAGGCATAATTAGACTCATGCTCACAAGGACAAGATCAAGCTCTTTCCTGGGAATTTTACAATAAAATGAATCATATAATATAAAGTGAAAAACTGAAACTAAAATTACACTTCAACTGATGTAGTTATTCGGCTTGAGCCACAAAAAACATGTCCACAAGGCTAGACAATATCACATTATGTCTAGTTAGGAAACAATGTTAAGAGGCTTTAGTGGTGTGTGTGACTTGTGTTAACACTGTTCACAATCTGTGTTTTCTTTACTCCTGACATACATATTTTTCACATAGGACTTGTGGTGACTTGACATTCTACTTTCTGTACATTCTGTACTGTACATCCTAATAAGCAGAAACGTGCCAACCCACTGCTTTCACTCTGCAACAGCTTCATTAACATTTTAACATGTGGGCCTATTTTCAGTGGAGACATCTCAATAAAAACAAGTCCAAATAACATTTATAAAGTAATCAAATCTACTTGGTTGCCTTACACTCTTGTCAAAATAAGAAAACAAACCAAATATAGTCCGTCTGGGTCTCAAACATCACTTGTTTCAGTATTTAGGTCATGGTTACCTGGCTCCCATATAACCCCTTTCAGCAATTCTGGTTGTCAAAAAGATTTTGCAGTGGTGTTCAGGTTGGCTATACATCAGGAATGTATTATTTATTTAGATGGTCTATATTAAACCTGATGTGGATATGGATTGCAGTGAATGACATGAAGCAGGTAAAGGAGGTCAGTTAGTCGTGTTATCTTCCTCCTGCCTCAAAGACTTCACCCTGCTGTCACAGCAGCTGTTGGCACGTTTATCAAGCACGTTTCCATCTGTTAACAGGCACGTTTGGTGGGGATTAACGGGATTCCTGTCCGAACACGTCCCTCTTTCGTTTCACATAAGTGCAAAGTCATTTATAGACTACCAAATATAACAATATTAGTGTTATGTACTCTATTATAGGAAAAGGGAAGATGGGGAAAGTCCATGTTCGTGTATGACTACACTATGATAGTCTAAATTTCCGTAAGACTTTATCTATTTAGGTCTTGGTTAAATCTAGATGTATATGTGTGATAACCCCATAGTCATAAACATAAGTAAGGTTAGTCATAGTCATCAAACATTGCTTACTGTAACACAGCAACCAATCGCTGGCCAAACAAACAATCGTGTAATCCAATCAGAAGCTCTGGGAAGGTTTCTGTTGCTACGATGGTTCTAGCAAATTCTAGAGCTAGTTCCGTAGTGTAGTGCGATATTATTCCGCCGCGTAGGATATGTCAGAAATATGGTTTTAAATAATCGTATTGTGACAACACATGCACGTTATGAGTGAAGACACGATTATCAAATAAAATAAAACTACAAAAGAGATAATATCCTATACTGAAATAGTTGCTTCGGAGTGGTTGGAACTACTTTTACATGCGGACGGATATTGACAAATGACGTCGGCAGACCCTAGTATATAATACAGTGTTTGTCTGCAGTGCAACGTAGTTCTACAGCAGAAGACGAAAGACAGAGACACTGTACAAGAAGATTACAAGATATTAACTGCGTTTAAAAAGTAAGTACAGATTTCTGTCTTTTTTCCAAACTATATTATTACTAAATGTTGTACGAGTTATACATTTACTGAATTTAGTCAATTGATTGTTGACTAGTGGCTATGGTTTCGCTTCAGAGATTTGACGCAGACGTTAACAAGGCTTCAATATGCCTCAAATTGACGGTAAATCTTGAGTTACAATCGAGCAGTTTGTGATGGTATTTTTTTCTAACCGGTAACTTACTAGTTTCAGCGTCAGCCAGTTAGTCTTTCATGGTTAGCCAATGTTAGCTATAGCAATGACTCAACATTTCCAGTATCGTCCATTAGCGAGTAACGTTAGCTGAACAAAAGGAAGGTCAATATGATCTCAAAATGGCGCTCGGACCGGAATGGCTGCTTTAGTACCGATTGTTCATAGCTTCACATTATTATAATCTTTTCCAATGTTTTCACCGACGCTGTCTTCATTTGAACTTATTTATTATTTATAGGTAATTCCATAACTGTCTTGAGTTATATCGAGAGTAATTTAGCAGTTATGGATAATGTATTTTTACTCATAACAACTGTAACTCCCAGCATTTTATGTAATCTTTAACTTATTTTGATTGCATTCTAAACCCTGGTTTTATGTATCTCAATTTGACATAGGTATAAACATGCAGATCTTTGTCAAGACCCTCACTGGTAAGACCATCACCCTAGAGGTCGAGCCTAGTGACACAATTGAAAATGTTAAGGCCAAGATCCAGGATAAGGAAGGCATTCCCCCAGACCAGCAGAGGCTGATCTTCGCCGGCAAGCAGCTGGAAGATGGCCGCACCCTCTCTGACTACAACATCCAGAAGGAGTCCACCCTCCATCTTGTCCTGCGGCTGAGGGGAGGCA
>CAFUXE010003097.1:99373-117214 GCA_903364295.1 Serranus cabrilla
GCGTCTCAGGGGTGGTATGCAAATCTTCGTTAAGACCCTCACTGGCAAGACCATCACCCTTGAGGTCGAGCCCAGTGACACAATTGAGAATGTGAAGGCCAAGATCCAGGACAAGGAGGGCATTCCCCCAGACCAGCAGAGGCTGATCTTCGCTGGAAAGCAGCTGGAAGATGGCCGCACCCTCTCTGACTACAACATCCAGAAAGAATCTACTCTTCATCTTGTCCTGCGTCTGAGGGGTGGTCAATAAATGGTTCCATGTTTTTACTTCAATTTACATGACAACCTAATCCAATAAAATGGAGATGAGTGATTAAATGACATGGTGTTTTTGCATTGTTTTTCCACATTTATGTAGAATATTTATGGGTTTAAAAATTTTCAATTTTAAAATACAGTTACCATTATACAGACTGATTTGGTGTCTTATTTTCTAGGGGTAATGTCCTGTATAAAGAAAAAAAGTTGAAAAGTTGGTGTTTATATATATATATTCAATTTGATTACATTTTAAATTTAATTAACTGCAATTACAAAGGTTCTGATTATTATAAATCAGGCTTCTTAAATGCTCATTATTTTCTTAATCTAGAAGCAATTCACAAACCTACAATGTGCAAAACTCTGCTGCTAAGTTATTCATAGAAAGCTGCTGATGTCACCTGGATAACCAGAAAACTCACCGAACTTCCACTTTGTAACAACGAGCTGTTGTCAAATCATAGTTTCTTTTCAGTAAGTTGGTATAAAGGCGACTGTGTTAAATGGGCATATAATATTGTCTCGTATCGACCACCGAATCACGGCAGCAGACTGGGTAATAATATTCCGGCATCAGTGGAACATTGTGTTTCAACGGCCATTGTCCTATTGCACATCCCATGTCCAACCTCTATATCACACAGTTGCCTGAAATCTGAAGGAAAACGCTCCATAGAATTAAATAAAATTGTATAGGATTTCAGATCTTCCTGTATTCATGGGCTATTCAAATGAGAAAGATGTCGCATGGAACCACTAGAGGTCACTAGCTTACTGGTATAACTCCCAACACTCAAGTACGATTAAGTTGTGGTTACACATCTCCTGAGCACTGTACAAATCCATTGTATAAAGTGAGAGTGCATGTTCAGCAGGGCCCAAGTTTGGCAAGGAAAAAAACCTTCCACACTGAAATAAAATATGATTTGAGAGCAAAACCATTGACACTGCAATTAGAATTGTTAAACTGCAAGTAAATAAAACAATAAAAACATTTGTAAATCAGAAAAATTATGTTTGCAAGTCCCCAACTTTTGCTTGCTGATAAAATGTTTGGATTCTAAAACATTCCCCACCACTATGTGCACTGCACGTTACATAGTGTAGTGTGTAGGGTGGGAAGTGTCTTGACGGTCCCTAAGGGCCCAATAACACATTTTTAATTCCAAAGTCCCCCACATGTTGGACCCCACACTTTGGGACTGTTACATGAAATATGCACTAGTTTTTTGCAAAACAGTTTAAATAAATAATAAAATTGCCACTGTGTCTGCTCAATCCAGCAGGACCATTCAATGCTACCATTAGATGGAAAAATATTACCGGTCCTCTTCATAAGTATATGCTGTTAATAACATAATAACAATAACACAATGTGCACAATGGATTTGCATGCCCATCCTCACTCACCCACTTTCTGCCTGCAGCCCTCAAATATAAGTTACATAGTGTGTTTCCATGATGAAAAGTAATTTGCTTACAGTAAGACATATCAGAACTTTTACAGCAATATTAGCCAAAGTATGAAATAAAGTCAATATAGATTTATAGGAGTGGAGTTAACTTTTGAGAAATCTCCACACTAACGTCAGCAAAAAAAATCATGTCATGTAAAGCCGGTATGATATAAACATTTCGCCCAGTTGTCTCACGCTGAGGACACAGCCCCTCTGTCAGTGGGTCTGCCCGTGTCATGACAAGTGAAGCAGTGGCATATATCAGCTGGAGCCCGGAGCTGCTGTCTCACTCGGGTCCACCGTGCGGGAGGAATGGCTGGCTGGGGAGGCTTCTTCGTGTCTCTCCTCAACTACAAGACAGAGAAATATGTCATCGCCGAAAACAGGAAAATCGGGATATTATTTAGACTCTATCAGCTGGCCGTGCTGGGATACATAATCGGGTGAGGTGCAGTGCATGCCCCCTCTCTTTTTCAGACATGGAATGAGGTAACCTTTTAGAAAGTGATTCACAAAGTTAAAAATAGTTGAGCTTCCCGAAAGCGTTGACTTTGTAGCTGTTAAAGTCGCAGCGACAGAGTTTTAAACTTTTTTTTTAAAGAGTTATTGGTGGATTTATTGCTGTAGAGGCAGGAAGTTATGTCACTGGGTGATGTCATGCTGATGTGTGTGAGAAATGATGAAAAGTGAGCAGGTGACAGGGAGAGCATGGCGAGGGCTGATTCAATCTGGTGTGACCTTTTGAACTTAATTGTTTGTGAAAGTTATTTATGGCAAATTTAGTGGCTGCAGATTATTAAAAAAAAATCATACATGGCTCTCTGGCATGTACAGCTTAGACGGGGCATTTATGTTCATGTGCACTTCTGCCATGTCTTGTCTGAGACTTTGTGGTATTTTAGTGCATTTTTAGAGTAGCCGTCACCCAAATCATTTAATATAGTTCCAGTGGAGATTCATAAAATGTTCTCTGATGTAGTGAAGGATACATTTACACATTAACATTACTCATTTCATCTGCCACATGCTGGTGAACACACTTAATGACAGTTATGATGTGTGTGCTGTCAACCCTGGACCACACATACACAAACTGGCTCCTCAGCAAGCGAACTCAAATGCTATCGTGATGCATCATGTCCATGTTGATCATCAAAAAACTAGTATAAATAATGGATTGTGATGTTTCTATGAATGTCTAAGGTGGGTGTTTGTGGTGAGGAAAGGTTACCAGGAGAGAGAGGAAGCCATCCAGACCTCAGTCATCACCAAGCTTAAAGGTGTTACACTGACCAACAACTCTGAGTCAGGGCTTCACCTGTGGAGTGCAGAGGATTATGTCATACCCCCAAATGTGAGTCTATCTATCTATCTTATCTATCTGAATGCTAATAGTGATGTCAGAGCTCCTGTCAGGAGAGATTATGAGGCTAGGAGTGTCTGATTCGGTGGATATCATTAGCCTCAGCATCTGTCACCACACATTTAACAATATTGACCTTCTCAGGAGTGTAATTTGTTTAACCTTTTGTTTCTCAATCTCACCGTCTGGACCTAATTGTATTGCGTAGGGTGAGCAGGTGTTCTTCATAGTAACGAATTACATCGAGACCCCCAATCAGAGGCTGGGGTTCTGCGCTGAGGTGAGTCTCACTGTTTCATTATTATGTATTGTGAGATTACCATGTTCAAACAATTACATCTTTAATATCTCAGAGTTTCAAGGTGCCAAATGGACGATGTCAGAGTGACGATGACTGTGTCGACGGGGAGAGTGTAACAGCGGGCCATGGTGAGGATCATTCTTTGCACTTATCTTAAAATCTGGTCTACGGGTCTGTGGGTTTACATATTCATCTGTGGTTTGGTCACTAATTTTAAAGCAATATTTTCAATATAGATTATCTGAAGTGCTAATGTCGTGTCTTGGCTACTAGTCTAAACTCATGAGTGGATTATGAGACAATGAGTCCCTGTGCACCTTTTCTACATAGGAGCAAGATTTATGTTTTTGTTTTTATTTTATTTATTTATTTATTTACAGATTTTATAGTTGTTTCACCAGTTTATTGTTGTTGTTGTTTTGTGTGTTATTTGTGTGTGTTATGTTTTTAGTGTTTTGTAGTAGTAGTTTTGTCTATGGTTGTTTTGCTCCTTTGTGGCCTTTTTGTGGTCTCTTATAAAATGACTACAAAGAGACACAAAAAGACAAAAATATTTTTGTTGTTGTTGTGATTTTTAGTCTCTTCCTGATTGGTTTATGTCTCTTTGAGTGACATTTTGTAGGCCAAGGCCTGACACTTTGGACCAGTTGGCCCATTCAGTAATCCATTCATATATAAACTCAGTGCTACCAGAAAGTTATCGCATTAAATTAACTTATTTCATATTTTTTGTCATATTCATTACATAAGTATTATACATGTTTTATCACACAACACTGTATAAAGATCATCTTATTTTAGCATCTTTGCTCTGTCTGTCAGGAATAAAGACGGGGCTGTGTTTAAACAGCACTGGGACCTGTGAGATCCACGCCTGGTGTCCTGTCGAGTACAGCAGGAGACCCACGTGAGAGCCCTCTCTTTGCAGAACTCTGGAAAAGTGCCATTTAGTGCTACTACACTGACACTCACTCTGATCCCTCACAGGGACCGAGATATTTCACAGGTTCTATTTATTACTAATGCAGCCTGTCAGCTCCACTTGTTTTGTTTTTATTTCACACAGCTGCCTGTCTCTTTCACTTCCAGTGAGCCCTTACTGAGCGAAGCAGAAAACTTCACCATCTACATCAAGAATTTCATCAGGTTCCCAAAGTTTGAATTCTCCAAGTAAGTGTGTGTGAGTGGTGCCTATGGTTTAAAGGCATCGTGACAGATCGCTGAGTGAGCTGAGGGGGATATACGTGTCCCAATGGCTGCTTTAAATAGTTTTAGGGTGCAGAGAGCCTTCTATTTATACCGGCCTGTGCATTGCACTCAGTGAGACAGTGAAACAGTCATCTGAGACGTCCTTGACACCGGGCCTTGCACTGGACAGGTGTCCGATCAGATTGGTCTAGCCCAGGGAGCTGTGCTGCTGCCCTCTCTGCTGATGTCTGTTCAAACCTCGCAAGAAAGCAGAGGGATGCCACAACAACAGCTAATTCATCCGCCAGGGTCTTATTCTAATCACACAGCCATCTCTCTTATGCTTCCTCACTAATCTTAATATGAATTGGCTGGTAATACAAATCCCTCTCAACAGCTGGCAGCACTACATGTCTTACAGTGTAACACATCCAGTTACACTTCAGCCAGAGGGTGAAGTGTAACTGAATGTGGGGTGGTTGACATACGCACACTGTATACTGCTGCTGATATTTCAAGTCAGAAATAATCGTATTTCGCTCCAAGTCAGACATCGTAAAAGACAGTAATGGTGTCCAAGATAAACATCGAAGGCTCAAATATGCCAATATGACAAGCTGAGAGAATTCTGTGACTTCAACCAGGTGTTTCTTAGCCTGTTTCTGCTTCTCCTGCACTTCTTTTGCCACACAATAAAAATAACTTAGGACTTAGGAACCATTCAAAGGATGGACACAACAAAGCATGACGTTTCATGTGCAAATCAGACTGGTCTCCATAGTTCCTGTAAATCCCACACATGCCTTATGCCTTCTCTTAGGTCCAACGTCCTTGACACCTCTGATGACAGTTACCTAAAAAGATGCTCCTATGACAGGGAGAACCACCATTACTGTCCCATCTTCCG
Organism: Serranus cabrilla; assembly: GCA_903364295.1. NCBI lineage: Eukaryota > Metazoa > Chordata > Actinopteri > Perciformes > Serranidae > Serranus > Serranus cabrilla. Next base: position 104,851 of record CAFUXE010003097.1, read on the forward strand.
TCTAGGGGACCTGGTCAGCTGGACTGGACATGACTTCCAGGAAATGGCTGCTAAGGTACAAAGTGTAATAATGTGGCAGTTAAGACTGCGAGTGGGAGCAATTGCACTTTCTGTCTGTCAGTTCTTTCTAACAGTTAGTTAAAAATAAACCTTTATTGACCATCAAGTTCATGAATGATTAAAATGTGTTTTAGCTGCTTGTGATTGCAATAATAACTGTCATAGCTATAATTTAGAGGCAGCCACACTGATGAAAGGAAAAAATCAGTCATCACTCTATGATGGCCAATTTCTTGGGGAGATTACTGGTTGGAAAACGGTTCTGGGAACTGATAGAGTTTCACATTTGATATCCAGTAACAGATATTTTCTATGAAATCAGAGCCATTTGATTGGCTCTCTCAGGGGATGGTCTGCGGTTGGGGATGGTTTGTGGTTTCGGAGCAAATCTGTAATGAATCCATATTTAACTGAACTGATTACTGTCTGAAAGACAGTAATGTTGGCTGAAATGCCCAGCAATCCTGCCGGTCTCAGAGGGTTAACATGAAGTGTGTTAGTACAGGCAGTAACATGCTTGAGGCTGCTCTAATACTCACAAAGTGATCATTGTTATCCATCAGGGTGGATCTGTTGGTATTCTTATTGAGTGGAACTGTGACCTGGATAAAGATGCTTCTGAGTGTAATCCACACTACAGCTTTACCCGACTGGACATGCACTTGAACAACTCGGTCACATCAGGATACAACTTCAGGTATTCAGGCAAGAAACAAATCTGTCAGCCACGGACGGTTCTCTGTCTAACTGTTTTTGTTTTTATATTGGCCACAGGTATGCCAGGTATTACAAGGATCAAAATGGTGAAACCTATCGCACTTTGTATAAAGTGTACGGGATTCGCTTTGATATAATGATCAATGGCCAGGTACAGCAGCAATGTGGTCTTTTTTTTCTTCTTAACAAATGACATGATTCTGGCAGCAGACTAGCAGTGAATGCCTGTTATTGTTTTGCAGGCTGGCAAATTCAATATTGTGCCCACGATAATTGCCATTGGATCAGGCGTTGCCCTGCTGGGTATAGTGAGTAATTTACCAAAATATTATGTTGATGTGTCGGTGGATGATTAATGATGACAAATCATTTAAAAGACGTCCGTGTGATTAGAGGGTGATGGATGATCAGTAACACAAATAACAGCTTCTTGTGAAAATCAGATGAAAGTATACATTTTTTTTTCAGGGGGCCTTTGTATGTGATATGATACTACTGTACATGATGAACACAAGCTCCTTCTACCGAGAGAGGAAGTTTGAAATCATCAACTTCAAGTATGACTTCCTGTATTTACACAAACCTTTTTAAACAATCCACTCCCCAAACCCTGACCCTCACATTATAAACACATCTCTCTCATACTGCATGTAACAGGAGAGAACGGACCAAAACCAAGGACGGGAAGACAGGACATCGGGAAAAGAGATCTAGGAAACCAGCTGCAGAGAAAGACGCCGCCAACTCCACTCAAAAGCCAGAAGAAACTGCACCCGCCGCGGGATCTGACCCCACTGCAGAAGGCCAGCTGTCTGTGGACAAACGGGGTCCCACCGTTCCACGCAACACCGGACAGCGATACTCTGCCATTCTGTCTCCCCAAGGTGCAGAGTCAAAGCCTCACATCACCTTCTCCTCACATAACTAAGTTTGCATGCAGAGGATGACAAGTCACCTGGAGTGGTCTGCAGAGGTGGAACCAAAAGTCGGACTGATGACCACGTCTCACCTACTGGCACGACTGCTGGCACGCCACTAGCTTGAGTGATGCTTGTCCTGACTAAAGATATGTTGGTCCAGAAATATGTTAACGTACCGCACTGTGTAAGTGGGCCAGGAAGCTGTTGTAGAGATACACAGAGAGGTGGTTTTCAGTGGCTGGGTCAGGGTCCAAAGCTGGGCTGTGGGAGAATACAACAGGTCCATAAATAATGGTATGCAACAGTACTGTGGTAATGCTGATGCAATTAGTAAAGTGACACAAACTAATTCATCTAAGACTTAAAGTGAATTGCCAAATTAATATTGCAGATAACTGATTTACAAACACAAATAACTGTCTGTGTTTCATGTCATGAAATCAATATCTAATGGCTTTTTTTGGCTGTTGATCAGACTAATTAAGCATCCTTTCCACTTTGTGGAATATGTGATGGGCCTTAATTCATATTTTCACCATTTATGGACTAAAGTATGAAAATCACAGTAAAAAATATTAGACTTGAACCTTAAATGTAGAATTGGATCAAGTACAATAGACTGCTAAATCAGTTTCCAAAAAAAGAAAACATGTATTTTTTAAGCACGGATTCAGGGAGGAAAAGTTTAAAGGGACAGTTCACCCAAAAACTGAAAATACATATTTTTACCTGAGTCGCAGAGTGATGAAGATATCAGCTGTAGAAAGACAATGAAGATTAGATAGAGAGAACTACAGGTAAGAAAAAGTGTGTATTTTTGATTTGGGAATGAACAGCCCCTAGAAAAAAACAGCACTTGGAAGCATTATATAAGAAAATGTGTAAATGGTCTTAATTGTTGGTATTTAATTCAGATGAGTCAGATCCCTATGCTGTGACAGAAATGTAAGTGTACTGGTTAACACTGCTGGAGCATGTTCTATAAAGCAGTTTACTAAATAAACCAGGCTTTGCTTTGCTTAGTCTGACCTATTTTCATTTGATTTAAAGTAAATTTAAAATACTTCAAGCTCATTTACTATGAATGAAAACAGTTATAGTTGATATCAGCCATGCAATGGCCCGAGCACAATCATATGCTTATAATTCACTTGTGAAGCTGTGGAATACAGTCATGATGTGCTACTAGTCGACTGTTGATGTACTGGTGCAAGACAGTGAAGTGCATGGACTACTTGTTTGTTCTTCCTGTTACTATTTATTTAATGGTCTTTATTGTTGCAAACAAATGTATTTGTCATGGTTATTTCACTGCCTGAAAGACAAACCGGTTAATAATAATGTACACAGACAAGTTGTACAGATGTGTTTATTTCAAACAGTAATCTGATTTCTCATAATTTACCGATGATAGTATTATACATGAAATGTCAAGCAAAGTGCATACACCTTATAGGATGTACGCTGTTCTGATCTATGTTTCACTACAACCTACATTAATATAACTGGGGCTCTTGTATGGAGGTTACTGAGCAGTGAGTGGGAGTAACAGGTCAATCAAGTTCATAATCAGTGTGTGTAGTAGGAAGGATAAAAAAAAAACTATACTACAATTATTGACACATAGTTTAATCAACAGTTCGTGATGGAAGAAGTTTCTTAATAAATGGCTTATCTACAAACAGCAGGACAGACAATATTATTTGTTTACATATCGTTAGATAAGGTTAATTCACGGTAATCTGTGGTAGATGATTTTTAGTACACGTGCACCATTCCATAGAGGAAAGTCCAGAACAGGACATAAGTGAAAAGACCTCCAACGAGGCCCCCTGTGAAGAGCAGCCGCCGCGATTTAAAGCATTTGTTCCACCGCCGTCCGGCCTTGAGAATGAGCAGCAAGGAGAGGAGAAAAGAGGCGAGGAAATAAAAAATGAAGCCATATAGTCCAGTCAGCCCGAGGATGCCAGCTGTTGCACCGGACAGAGCGGATACTGAGGTGCGGCAGTAGTCCAGCACGGCGGCGTTCCCCCTCACAGCTACTTCACTGATGAACTGTGGTCCCTCACGCTTGGCTACAACTCCCGCCATCTTTGCTCTGGTCAGCTATCACAGGAAGGTACTCCTGTTTCAGTAAAAATAGGTACATTTACTCAAATGACCCCAACCCTGTACAGTTTTACTTAATTTCTTACTATACTACATTCATCTTTCAGACACTAGTTAATTTGCATCTCAAGATTTTATGTACAAAACCTATAAAGTAGTTAAATGAGATGAATCGTCACATTTAACAAACCAGTAGTTAAAAATGTTACACATTACTGCATCAGCAATGATAATACAATGATATATCACTGACAGAGAACATTCTGCTACATACTGACTACTAGTGACTTTACTCTTGACAAATGATATATATATATATATAATGACTTGTTACTTTCTAATGTAATCGTCTGGTGAATAAACTGTCAGAAACCAGTTTTTTTTAAGAAATGGAAAAAAGGTCCATCCCAGTTTATCAAAGTCTCAGGTGATGTCTTTAATCCCTCCCCAAATCCAGATATCTACTTTTTGAGAGCATTTTCTGAAATGATGCTTAAAAAAACAATTTAATGATTAATTAATTAATTTTTTTTTTAAGTAGTATTGTTCTGTCGATGGACAAAACGATTGGCTTGAAGCTGCAGATGGCTTTAACGAAAAAATTTAATGACTTTTACTTGGCAGTATTTTTTACACGGATGTATTAATATACATCTTTACACAATATTTTATACAATGTTTTTGCTAAATGGACTCAAAAACCATAAATGGAGGAGACAGGGTTTTGATACATTATAAAAGCTCATCTGTACAGGCCGAATGGATGTCAACTGGTTAACATAATGAATGAAGGATATATTTTAACATATATATACATATGCCTTAATATAAACATATGCATATAAACCACTAGGACAAAAGAATGACAAGATCGACAAATGTCTGGACACATTAAAGCCCCTTGTACGAAGGACAAAGACAAAAAAAAAGCTTCCTATCAACCTTGGTTGAGTTTAGCTATGCAAGCGTTAGTTAACCACAATGACGTTAAATCGGTAACTGGCAAGGTGCTACATAAAGCGGTGTTGTGATTAAAAAACACACATAAAACACATGAGAGTCAACTGACAAAATTCTAGTCAGTAAGGCACAATTATTCAACAAAACGTTGCGACTCTGGGAAGCTTATAATGCTAACAGGCTAACGTTAGCATTATTAGCTCTGCAGGCTGCTCTCTGACGGAAAATGATGACAGGTTCTTACCGGAAATAACCACAGGGACTCGTCGGCTCCTCACAGCACGATTACAAAAACATAATCTGTCAGAGTTACACCAAGAACTTTGATAACAGACTGTTTTATGTGATGTCAGCAGATATGACACGGAAACAGCACATTAATTCTCGTTTGGGTAACACTCACAGACAAGAGACAGCCATGCTCAATAGTCGCAGTGCATTGTGGGAATCACAACGATATGGTGCGTTCTCTGCCCTTTGGAGAGTAGGACATTCTTGCTTTCGCAATACTGAAAATAATCTAAAAATGTAATTCATGTTTTGGTGAGATAATACGAGTAAATCTGCTTTTATCAAATGTCGAGCTCTAGCGGACAAACAACAAAGTGTTCCTCAACCCCATCCAACAGAGCACAGATAGAAAAGAAAAGTTAGACACAAGAAACTATTGGTATTTATCTATTGCAGTTTCTTTGTATCATTGTCATTGTGTTCAAGAATTCTGCCAGATTTCGCCAACATGGTGTTATTCTGTGCAACATAGATTTTCTCAGCTAATTTAGATCTCACAGACCAATAAAACCAGTCAGCAGCAAAGTAGTTGTTATTTTTGCCTTGTCTTATGATGAAGCACACATATGACACATATGACTAATGAAATGCGCACTGGCTTCAGGCGTGCATGGCATTCAGGGGTGCATTGACAGTGAGCCAGGATGCAAAGCACCAGACCTGGCACTGGTACACTTACAAAGAATACAGGTATACCCCGGGCAGAACGAGCGTTATAATAACCTTGGCTTGTAATAATGCGTGCCATTGACTCCTCGCGAGTCAATGGCACGCATTATTACAAGCCAAGGTTACGAACATAACTATTGTCACGTAGATGTAGAGATTTGCTGTTTTTTCTTTTCTTTTTTTAGTTTTTCAGTTTGGATTCATTACATAAATTTGCATTTCGGAGTTTGTACTTTCACATGAACGCAACAGAGTTGACTTTGCCTTGTTGTGGTGATGCCGCACAGCGAGTGCCAAAGCGCACAGTTTCATCGAGGGGGTTTCATCAGCAGCAATGTCTACCTATATCCTGGGCGTAGATGTGGGCACCACGTCGATAAAAGCCGTTTTATTAGAAACTGGCTCCAGATCGGTGGCTGCGAGTCACAGTTTGCCAACAACTTCCGATATAATCGACGATAGCGGAATAAAGGTGAGTGCGCCGCACAACTTTACGCTATCATTCAGTTCAGCAGCTTTTCCTGTGTGTAACCTGGCTACCTGTACATGTCCCGCAGGCGAAAGAGCAGGAGACCGGTCGGATCATAGACACTCTGAACCGGTGCATCAGCGCGCTGCCCAGAGACAAACTGCAGCATGTCAGCAGCATCGGACTGTCCGGACAGATGCACGGGGTTTTATTCTGGAAAGCAAAGAGTGGTAAGACCCGTCTGTGTGCATGCGCACTGTTGCGTTTCATGGAGTGAGGTAAATTGGGAAAGATCGGTTGTGATACAAACGGATATCTTCATTCTTGTGTTAAAAAATCATAGAGGAAATCTCAAGACATTGTTTAGCGAGATTAAGGAGTAAGTTAATAAATGCTTACTTGTTGATTTTGTAATGTAACAGCGGGTGGGACTGCCAACAGTTGGCAGCTGTCATACACAAGTCTCAGTATGAACATGCAGGCAGAGCCCAGATAGGCAGTTGCACAGTGCGCCACTTTCATCTTGTGGAAGTTTTCAATAGGACTTTTGAAATAGCTGCTTAAAACCTGCACTGGAGTTTTGATTTTAGATGGTATTGTAATACTGCACAGTTTTATTCAGTCTGGCCTTGTGAACATGTTTGTATTCTTGCCAAGATGTTTATAGGCAAACTACCAACTTACATCTCCAGGCTTGTATCCTCTAATACCAGCAACTACAGCACTACATCTACAAATTAGACTCTTTTAAAAGTCCCAAGGGTGCACTCTGCTTAGCAAAACGGCCTTCTCTTTTAATGCACCCGGGCATGGAATGAGCTGCAAAATACCATTAGCTCACAAGTACTCCCTTCCTTCCACACCTTTTAGGGTATTTTACAAACTGCCCTGTTGCTGTTTTACACGCTTCGTGACACAGGTGGAATGTGTTGTGGATATCACTGGCCTCTCTTCTTTTACTGTTCCCTTTGTGTTGTTTTTATGTAGCCTACTGTATTTGTAACAACTTGTTTTTATGTAAAAATAATTAATGCTGGACATGCAAATTCCACATCAGGGCAAAGTCAATATAATTTTCAACAATTTCAATGTGTTGTTGTATTTACTTTTTTATTATCACAGATCAGGTGATGTAATGAGCCTGATTCTGCCAGATGTTTTCTTTTTACTTGAGCATGAACATATATGACTTGCAACAATCCCCTCTGACTTTAGAGGCTAGAGATTATTCACAGTTTGATTGGGACAGCAGTTCCTGTAATGTTTAACCAGACTACACAGTTTAGAAAAACACATTAACTTGTAATGGCCATGGGGATTTGCAAGAATATTTTCAAGAACAGAAAGATTAACTGATTATACAGTTTGTAATGCTGACTGTCTTTTTAAGATGCATTTTGAAAATGGACTGAGAAGCACAGCAGTTAGAGGTACTACATTCTCCCTTTAAGTAGACTGTGACTTTCAGTATCCATCAGCCAAACTATACAGGCATACTATACATACACAGTATGTCAGAAATACCAGGATGTACCACTACATCTGGTTGCATTTCAGTCTGCAAGCCAGAACTCTTGTCTGGCTGTTCTGACCTACAATCCTCCGCACAGCGTAACATGAGTAAGAGGGTCAAAGTACATTTTCTTTATTATTATATTATTATTACTGTTATGATGAAGTATTATGTCCCAATTGTACGCATACTGCATGCAACCATACATGCTGTGTAGGGACAGCTGCAGTTTGTATGAAAAGTCAAAAGAGAAGGTAAAAGATTTAGAAAGCAGGTAGAAACTTTGTTGCTCCATTGTCTTTAATACCTGGGCTGCCCTCTGCTGGTTTAATCAAAACTAAACACGGAATAGGTTTGTTATTATTGTTAATATATGCTTATTTCTTTGTATCCAAGCAAAAACCATTAGGTCAAAATATGGCTTATTTTATCTGCTGCATCTTTCCATGTCTCTTGTCTCTGTGCAGGTTGTGATTGGTTCAAAAGGGATTTCTTCACAGCCAGAGACACCAGTCAGCTGATCACCTGGCAGGACGGGCGCTGCAGCAGTAACTTCCTGTCCTCGCTTCCAACACCAGACTCACATCTCAGCGTAGCCACAGGATTTGGCTGTGCAACAATCTTCTGGTACCTGAGACACAGGTTAGCTTTGCACATTTTTTAAATCCAATGTAGGGCCTGCAGTACCACTTGTTTTTGTGAAAGTGACTTTAAATAGTTTGGCTTCAGGCACGAGTTCCTTGAGGGCTTCACAGTTGCAGGAACCATCCAGGACTATGTGGTGTCCATGCTGTGTGGTTTGGACGGGTGCGTGATGACGCCTCAGAATGCAGCCAGCTGGGGCTTCTTCAACACCTGCACCAACCAGTGGAACACAGACATGTACGTAAAGTGCAGAACTTCCTGTTCAGTTCAAATGCATGAAATATGTTTTGTCGTTTGTGCATGCTTAATGTTAAACTGAAATCATTAAAAACTTGTAATGAACTGTGCAGAGTTGTTGTGCCTAACCTACATAACGAGCCCATGTGTGTGCATGCTCCAGTCTGAAGGGGGCCGGCTTCCCTTTGCACCTGCTTCCTCAGTGTGTGCCATCAGGTGGCTCGGCGGGACTGACGCACTCTGACTGGCATGGTATTCCTGCTGGTACACCAGTAGGAGCCGCCCTGGGAGACTTCCAGTGCTCTGTCTACTCCTGCATGAGTTCACGAACAGATGCAGGTGAAACAGGAAGGATTTTCCTTCCAGGATTTATTCTACTTTTGACTGATAAAGCTTCAGTTTACTGTAGTTAAAACAAAGCAAAAGGTTTAACACATTTGAATTGAAGAAAACTCCATAAATGATATTACAATAAAGGAAGTACACTTTATTTGAAGCTGTTATTTAATTTGCCTAAAATATGACAGTTTGTATCCCTTTATTTTAATTTGTCAGTTTTGAACATTGGCACCTCGGCCCAGCTCACCTACGCAATGCCAGCTGACTTCAAACCTCCAGATTGTCCTCAGCCTACGTCCTCCGTCTCCTACTTCCCTTACTTCAACGACTCGTACTTGGCGGTGGCGGCTTCGCTCAACGGAGGAAATGTTTTGGCCACTTTTGTGCAGATGCTCACTTCCTGGATGAAAGAGCTTGGTGAGTATTTTAAGCCAAGACATGTTTGTCCCTTTGGTCCAGACTATAATATCGAGACTATTGGATGGATTGCTCACATTTACATTCCATCAGGTTTCCGTTTTGATAGGGAACTTTGATACTTTGCAGCCTGTAGCCAAGTAGATAATTCACAATCTGTAATGATCAGTTAATATTTTGTACCTATTTCTGACCATGCTTTCATCCGTACTGATGCCTTAGTGGACGTTGTGCTCAATACCTCATGTTAGTTTGCTAACATGCAAAGCAAAGGTGGTGACCATGACCATGATAACCTGCTTAACATCATAATAATAAGGCTGTAGACTCTTAGATTTATGCTGCATTTCAGTCAAAGTCAGAGGTCGGTGCATGATATCAAGCATAAACCAAAAACATGTCTGACTGTGGCAAAATAATGTTAAATCCGCAAGAGTACACAACAAAGAACTCAACGCATGAGCTAACAGACGCCATTGTGCATTTTATATTGTGGCATGTATTATTTTATATCAAGGCAACTATAATTAAAATGGGCTTTTATTTGATGGTATACCATTTACATTGTGCACTTCCTGGTTTATACCATTGCGGTGTGATGTAATTGCAATTAGATGCAATTCTTGACCCTTGTGTTATAAATTATTTACATTGTTGCACTAAAAGCAGTTTAGGTAATTTCTTTCAGGCACCTTAGTGGGCAGCTTGGGGTCCTTCAAATTTGTAGTCATTTTGTTCAGGCACTAATACGGGCAGCTCAGGGACTTAAAAGTTGTAATGAGAGCAAACATTTCAGAGAAATCTTTAAAGCATCTTTTAAGCTGGCTGTGATGCGTTCATGAAGAAAAATACCAAACACTGTTGAGTTGCTGAGCAGTGACAGTTTGACTCTAAGTCATTTATTGCATCATACTCTTCATTCATTATCCTTGCTGCAATACTGTTACAAAGGGAGAGATACATTTAAATAAAAAGCATTATTCATGCTTTAAATTTGGAAACAACCCATTAGAATCAGCCTGGTTAGATGTGTATTTGACTGTAATATGCAGCTTCAATTTAAAGTAAGCATCAATGAAGCCCAGAGAGGGCAGTGTTCAGTAAACTAATGCCAAAACAACTGATTGATTATTGATATTTAAAGTGTTTCATCTACATGTTAAATAAATTCTCTCATCTCTCACAGGTGCAGAGATGGATGATTTATGCCTGTATGAGAAGCTGATTCATTGCGCCCTGAATCAGGAAACTAGCGACCTGAGGGTGAGTCCTACTATCCTGGGAGAGAGACACAGCCCTCTCTGCCTGGGTCAAGCGACCAACATCTCCACTACCAACCTCTCTCTGGGACATGTGACCAGGGCGCTGTGCCGCGGCGTCCTGGACAACATCACCTCCATGATGCCTGCGGAGCGTCTGCAGCAGGCGGGGGTCAGCAGGATTGTGGGAAGTGGGAGCGCCATCGCTCGCAATGAGGTGCTGAGGCAGGAGGTGGAGAAGGCGTTTCCTCAGCCTGTGGTATACGGCCAAAACGCTGACTCTGCTGTTGGTGTGGCCATGGTCCTCTGTGATCGGCCTTGACGAGAGTTGTAATCAACAGGAGAGTTCCTGTCTGTGTACATAAAGTGAACATTTTGCAAAACAAAAATGCTTTCCATGTTTTTTAATTATACAGAAGGATTAGGAGCTATATGAATAGTGTGAAAGTATCAATGAATAAATGCACACAGCCTGTATTAAGAAACTGTATCTTTAAATGTGCCGCAAGTACTTCTGAAACATTGTGATGTCACAGTTATGCTATATATTGGCAAAAAAGTATGCTACAGTGTTATTACATAATTTCCCGGCTGTAATAATAGTGCGCAAGAATGCAGATATGGCAGACGCATAAACACTGACCAATCACAGCAGACTGAGCCTCAGGAGGCGGGGCTTAAAGAGACAGGTGCTAAAACAGAGCGTTTCCATGAAGTAGATCCAAATCACAGCACTGCTGCTGCTGCTGGAGCGCTTTAAGTATCACAGATTATATTCATATATTCATGAGATACACGTTCATTTTACTGCTTCCTTGGCATCTTATTTGAAACTGTACTTTTGTCCGTTCCGGGATCCTGTAGGAATAATGAAATGTTTTGATTGGTCATTAGGCGACCGGGGTCATTATTTTATTATCTGATTCTCCAAAGTTAACCAGTGCTCATTCACTGTTCTGCTCAGTCTATCCCAGAAAATCCTGATATTCAAGCATTCTGGTTATATTTATTATTTAATATTATTATATATCTGTGAAGGTTGTCTCCTGAAGTGAAATTATTTTTTGTTGTTAAAGGGACAGATCAACAAAAAAGGAAAAAACAAACATATTTGAACCTTTTACCTAATTTAGATTGTTTTGAAGTGAGCTGCTGAGTGTTGGAGATATCGGGTGAAAAGAACTGGAGGAAGGAGATCGGAGTCCGCTCAGAGTGCAATTCAATTCAATTAATTCAAAATGCAACATGCAGATCTGTAACAAAGTGAAGACTCAATGTCTGAGGAAAAACGCATTGTATTTATCTGTCTCTGTGGGTGTGTTGTCACCCAGCCCTTCTGTACTTAAAGTAATCACTCACAAGGAAGTGATAATAGTGAGTATATATTAAATACTTTCAGTGATTTACTCAATACCTTACATGTGTCAACGAACAATACAAAGAGGTCACAGATCACCTTAAACAGTTACACTGTGCATTCTTTTAGTTCACATCTCACATGAAGTACAGTAAGTACATCATTTCCATAACAATAGTTTCCCATATAAAACGGCTCTGTGGGTTATCTAAAGAGGGATTTCTGGAAGGAGACATTACTGTTGAGTTTTTCAAATGCATTAATATGTATTATTGATTTTTTTGGTGAACCGATGTTTACTGCTGTGTCTTGATTTTATGTCTACGCCAGATAAAACTGATGAAAAGACAAGTGAGAATGAAAAGCATTTAATGTTTATCTGTCTTGAGGGTCAATGCCTTT
>CAFUXE010003097.1:127580-145046 GCA_903364295.1 Serranus cabrilla
CGAGTCATGTCACCTACAGGTACCTACCTTTTCCATTAGAAGTTAATGTCGCTGTGTTTTGTGATTTGTTGTTGTTTTGCACTTCAGGGCCACCATAGAAAATACATGGTCACAAAGCTGACAACAGGCCTGTTCTTCTTACTTTGTACAGATACGTGGTTCTCACAGGCCGGAGACGCTATGATGGTCTTTTAGAATATGACGCTGTAGATTAAATTACCCAACAGAAAATAAAGGAATTTACGTGAAACATACACAGCAGTGAAATACAACATACACATTAAAGCAGCTATAATATTATTCCAGACACTTCAGCCAGCATGTGTCATGTGTACTTGATGACACACTAAGGCCACAGGGCTCCGTAGTTGATGTTTCCAAGCATGAAGAAAAGACTGAATGTTTTGTTTATGATGGGTGAATACATTTCCATTAGTAATTGATAACAAGCTTAGTTATATTTTGTGATTAGCACTATTTTTCATAAGTGGGCTGTCACTACGAACATTTACTAAACTTTTACACTTAAGTACAATTTATTTTTATTCTAGGTTAAACCACACAGCATCATATATAAGAAAATCATATGATGTCCATCTTTACAATTTGCAACATTAAAGTGAAGTGTAAGCTTGAGGATTGAACAGAAGAAGCAGCATGTGAGCAGCATCGATTGATGCGCGGCACACTGTGTTCTTCACTAATTTGCCTCTTCTGACAGCTGATTGATGCATCACACAGCAGACAGTAATCGGAGCATGTGTCCTCTTGTCGTCTCAGAGTGGAGGAAGTCAACTGGAACAAATGGAACATCAACCTGGGCAAAATCAATGAGGAGCCCGGGTACTGCGATGGTGCCCGGCAGCCTGCCTCAGACACGCTGCTGAACAGACCAAACAGAGGTGCAGAAACATGAACCCAGGGTCATGAGTTTTTATGCTTTTTTTTTAAGCATTTCTTTTTAGAGAAAAGTAATCCATGTCGAGTGACATTTCTTCCTTTATCCACAGGGAGGAGCTGGAGAGGATTTTTCAGGGAGGAAAGCCGGCGGAGGACATACAACAGCACAGAGATGATTCCTCTGAGTCCCACGCCGGTCTGAAGACACAGCAGAGACCGGCTGCTCAGCCTGACCGACCCGAGCATCGAGGCATTACAACCTAAACACAGTATTCAGTTTCAGTTCCCCGAAAAATGTAACTGTCAAATGTGGGCGCTGCCTTTCTGACTGACTGATACTCACATGTCAGCTTGATTTTAAATGTAATCTTTGAGTTTATATTTCACTGAGAGAAGCAGTGATGAGGAAGATATTGTAGATATTTGTGCATCTCACTGACATAATGTTGTGAAATTGTAGTGTCATGCATAAAACAATGCATTAAACATTTAATCCAAAGGTTTGTGCACATGCTGTTTCCACCTCCACCTGAACAGGATGCACATCCTCTCTGCACAAAGGCCAAAACCTGCCACCACCTCTGACATCCTTCATGCAGTAATACTGATTACCAAGGTGCTGATCCTGCCCTCCTGCTGTGTGCCCTTTATACTGAGTCCCATTTTCATCACAGCCAGACAAGCCAAATCTACTGCAGCCAGACGGTGTGGTGGCTTTAATTCTCAAACTTTGAATAGTTAAAAAGATTATCCAGAAAACAAATCTTTCTTGATGCATGACCTTTATTGAAACAATTAAAAAGGAAGGAGACATAACACCCACTCTGCAGAGTCATGAAATCAAATCACTAATCTTTATCGCCACACATCAAGTCATTCACTTTTAATAGCAACCCACTGAAAAAGGGGCACTCCTACTTCTCATTGGAAAAACGTCATGTACACACAACAGCTGTTAGACTGCACACTGTCTGCACAATTGCAAAATATTGCAAACAAACAAACAGACTTCTCAAGACAAAACTTCTCCCGCTCCTTTTTATATCCCGTTTGAAAGGTACCTGCCTATTCAATGCATAAAGGTCAACAATAAGATAAATAAAATAATAATAAATAAACTAGAAAAGCACTCAGAGAGCACAGACCTCCGCCAAGGCAATGAATTGAAGGATTATATTGAAAGAGTATGTTTTGGGAGTACACTCGCATTGAAATATTTCGGGTTGAAAAGTTTTCTCTTCACTGTAAATTGCATTTAGTCACATTAGTCAATTGTCAAGGATTATTTGAACATTCAAAGTGATAAAATGACAATTTGGCTACTGACATCCATGCTAATACTTGTTTTTTTTAGCCTGTTTATACATTCAGTCATAGCAGTTGGTCCTCTCATTTTTACTACGACACTCCATGTCATATACATTGTTATATGATTGGTCTAATTTTACCACCCAATCAAAACCAAAAGGCAGAAGACAACCTTCTCCACACACAACCAAAAACAAACACCATTCGTTATTCCACAAGGCCTTACTACTATTTAGCCACACCCAACTTTTCACCACTGTTTCTTTTTCATTTACTGTTAAATTTAACAAAGCGGAACTTTGTCTTCACCTTTCCCATGGGGCCATGCAAGAAATTTTATGAACAGATGACATTGACTTTTTACACAAATCAAATCAAATCAAAAATCAAAATTACTTTATTTATCCCCAAGGGGAAATTCATTAAACATTCATCACACATCCACACACTTATCATAAACAAGTCACAGGTAAGAATTTACTCTTAAAAACCTGCATCAAGTTATAAAAAGCAGATGAGCTCAGCTTCTAAAAACCACACATCCAGTTCATATGCAACAGAGAAAAAATAACTCATGTATTCAAATAACAGATACACTCAGACTTTAAAGCACCACACACACTGTTCATATAAGTTCACCTATACACAGATAAAAGTTCACAACTGAAAAACCGCATCAACTTATATTGAGTAACAAATGAATTCAGCAGCTCATGAAAAACCACAAGCAACAAGCTCATATAGCCCCAGATAAAACTCTGAACACTTTGGAGAGTCGCAGAAGCTTGTATGTAGACAGAGAGAAAATAACCGTAGAATATACACACGCAGCTCTCAGGAAAAAAAACACACACACACAGACAGACAGACAACCATGTCCATAATATAACTCAACAATTCCATTTATCTACATAGAGCAGGAAAATTAGGTCAGTTTTCTTCTTTAGAAAAAGACCCCTTATAGACATTATAAATAAGGTCAAATATAATTCTAGGTCGGTAAAAAAACAACTATAACCAAATTAATCTGCATAGAGAGTTCATCTTTAGGTCTTTTACTACTCTTTGATAGTGAGTTGACCTTTCACATATTTAGAACAATTAATACGTCACAGTTTCTGCTTTGAATCACTGACCAGCTCTTATTTAGTTAAAAAACACCACTTGTAATGAAAGCCTGTACTTCATTTTTTTTCACTTGAGTTTTCACAAATTCCATTCATTCTTGTTTTTGTGCAAAAAAAAAGAACATTCACACTTTAACTCCCTTTAGATCATGCATCGAAATGGATCGTGTTACTTTTTTGTGAATGATCGGTGTACAGGTTTATACAATTTGGAAAGACACTTTTGAAGTGCCAAATTCAGCAGCAGCCCTGAAATCCATTGGGTCCATCGGATTTCTTTTACTTGAGCGAGTACATTTATGACTTGCAACAATCCACTCCAACTGTAGTGATAATTCACACATACTAAATATAATTTAACTTCCAGTTAGGTACGTTTGTGCATGCTTAATGTTAAACTGAAATCACTAAAAACTTGTAATGAACGAGCCCCTGTGTGTGCATGCTCCAGTCTGAAGGGGGCCGGCTTCCCTTTGCACCTGCTTCCTCAGTGTGTGCCATCAGGTGGCTCGGCGGGACTGACGCACTCTGACTGGCATGGTATTCCTTCCTGCTGGTACACCAGTAGGAGCCGCCCTGGGAGACTTCCAGTGTTCTGTCTACTCCTGCATGAGTTCACGAACAGATGCAGGTGAAACAGGAAGCTCAGGATCACACTTAATGCAGTGAATGCATTACTCTTAGACTGTTCATGCATTTAAGATTAAATAATCCCTTCTGGAAGTACCATGATATGTTGCAGCTATTAGATTTATTCTACTTTTGCATGACTGATAAAGCTTCATTATCTCGATGCTGATACTTTGTACATTTAAGTTAGATTTTGAATGCAGGACTTTGCTTCTAACAGATTATTTTTACAATGTAATATTGCAACATTTCATCACTGCCTGTTATGCTGGATATGACACTAAATCTGCATGTGTCCACAATGGGAGTCTTTGTGTTGTTGTTTTTTTGGAAGGACTTGGAAAGAATCAGAGTCAGAATCAGAATGCCTTTATTGTCACTATACAAGTACAGTGAGATTCATCAATATCAGTGCAAGAAGACAGTGCAAAAGATATAAAAAGATATGATAACGAAAGAGTTATTATTGTAGTTTTTATCTGACCTACATTTTGTTGTTGGCAGGTATGGTCAGTTTTTGGATGTGGTTGTGAGACAGGGTCTGCTAAAACCAGAAAAAATCTCTTTCACATGTCACCGCAGCAGACTGATGCCCTGAGCAGCGAATAGCAAGTTGTAATAATAAAGCAGAAACAGAGGTGTAAGCTTGAGGATTGAACAGAAGAAGCAGCATGTGAGCAGCATCGATTGATGCGCGGCACACTGTGTTCTTCACTAATTTGCCTCTTCTGACAGCTGATTGATGCATCACACAGCAGACAGTAATCGGAGCATGTGTCCTCTTGTCGTCTCAGAGTGGAGGAAGTCAACTGGAACAAATGGAACATCAACCTGGGCAAAATCAATGAGGAGCCCGGGTACTGCGATGGTGCCCGACAGCCTGCCTCAGACACGCTGCTGAACAGACCAAACAGAGGTGCAGAAACATGAACCCAGGGTCATGAGTTTTTGACTTCATTAGTCTTTTTTAGAGAAAAGTAATCCATGTCGAGTGTCATTTCTTCCTTTATCCACAGGGAGGAGCTGCAGAGTCTTTTTCAGGGAGGAAAGTCGGCGGAGGACATATCACAGCACAGAGATGATTCCTCTGAGTCCCACGCCGGTCTAAAGACACAGCAGAGACCGGCTGCTCAGCCTGACTGACCCGAGCATCGAGGCATTCAAACCTAAACACAGTATTCAGTTTCAGTTCCAGAGAAATGTAACTGTCAAATGTGGGCGCTGCCTTTCTGACTGACTGATACTCCCATGTCAGCTTGATTTTAAATGTAGTCTTTGAGTTTATATTTCACTGAGAGAAGCAGTGATGAGGAAGATATTTGTTCATCTCACTGACATAATGTTGTGAAATAGTAGGATTTTTCAAGGCTGCATGAAGTGTCATACATAAAAAAAAAAATGCATTAAACATTTAATCCAAAGGTTTGTGCACATGCTGTTCCCACCTCCACCTGAACAGGATGCACATCCTCTCTGCACAAAGGCCAAAACCTGCCACCACCTCTGACATCCTTCATGGAGTAATACTGATTACCAAGGTGCTGATCCTGCCCTCCTGCTGTGTGCCCTTTATACTGAGTCCCATTTTCATCACAGCCAGACAAGCCAAATCTACTGCAGCCAGATAGTCCTGTGGATTTCACAGCTTGCTTTGTCTACTCTACTTCCTGTTTCTATTTGGCAGAGGCAGGCTCTGATAAATGGCATGAAAGCACAGCAATTGGTGCAACAATCGCCACCTTCAGCACTAGCTGTCTCCGATACAAATTGTATGTGGGTTAGGCGGGCCTTTTGAACTGTTCAGCCACTTGTAAGACTGATTAAGCAAGACACTAATCTGTGAATGGTAACCTACGTGAACTGTGGGACAGGATAACAACATTTAAAGGGATAGTTCAACTTTTTTTTAAACGGTGTCATATGAGTTACTTACCCATAGTCAGTGTATTACCTAAAGAAGAAGATGAGGCAGGCAGCAAGCGGGGCAGCTAAACACACAGTATCAACAGTTATCATCCTCATAGATGTGGGTTGGAGGGACCTGCTCCACCTTCTAGTAGGTCCACAAGGCTGTTGTCAGCTGAATGAGCTAATTTATATGAACTTTTATTGTTAGACACCAACCTCTAGTGGTTATTGTAATTATTACAGGAGTGAAGGAGAAAGTGATGTAAAAGCAGCAGGCTGGTGGATGGCTACTTAAACTCAGAACTACCTCCCAGGAGACCTGGGTTCATCTCCATGACAACCTAAAAGCACGTAGCAAAAAATAACTTATATCATGGAAGTGTTGAGGGTATATTCAGTAACATAAGGTTTTTAATCTCAACATTTTTTAACTAAACCTAACCATTTGGTTTATTTTCCAAATAAATAAAGAAATGACAAAATAGTTTAGCTGTACCCTATATTTATATTATTTTACTTTCTTTTTTAATTGAGTTGTTTCAAAGTCCATATAATCAACATGCACAGTCTATTTTGTTATTGTGTGACAGTTGTTTTAAAGGCTTGGTTCAAATTCACCAAAGTCACACAAAAACACAAACAGATTGATCAAGGCAGTGGTAGATACGCTACTACCGTATTCTGTGATGTAAAATAATAAAAAAAAAATGTTAAAGGTGTCTGGAGCTTCAGTTTCCTGTGAAATAGGGCTGACTGCAGGGTAAAGTGGTGAAAATATTCAGAAAATACACTTTTTTTTAGGTGTCCGAGACATATTCAGCTGCTGCCCCTGTTCACAGCAGTACATTGCTTAGCTGCCATGTTGTTAGTACTGCGTACCGCTCCACACAGGGGTTGTGCCGACCGCCAGCTACGGTTGGTACGGCACAGACTATGAATAAGTACCTTATACAAACCCAGTTTAAATATTCTGAACTGTCCCTTTAAATTGCCGTATCTCTCATGGGCTGTGATGCAGAATGAAGGGAGCAGTAGTAAAGTGCACAGCTGCTGTCAGGGTGAGTTTAAAATCAGTGTTGCAGATGATCCAAACGACAGCTCAGACTATTTTCAAAGCATAAATTAGAACTTTATTTTATTATTACAATATTACAAAAAGAGTAGCACAACTCTCACTCTCTTGCCTCTTATCGGTCGTACAGAATGACACAAAAGAAAGGCTTGTGGACCTTCTTCCATTTCACAGCAATAGTACAAGAAATAAAGAAGAAAATAAATTTAAATAACAAGCAAATCAAGTATTATAAATAGTCACAACTGCAAACTGAAGCTTTGAAACTTGGAAAAAAAAATGTTACAGCTCAGTAACTACACATTGCTAAAATATATAATTACAAAATATTACTCCTTTTCTTGCTTTCCATAATAAAGAATCTCTAAGGAATTGCTCTGTCTAGTCAACAAAACTTCAATAAAATAAAAAGATCAGGAAATAAAAAGAAAGCAAAAGAATTGCTGTTTCTGTGTATCTTCTTTCTCCTTATTATTTGGGGTTTTCATTAAAACCATGCTCATTTTCAAGGGAAGTCCAAGGACCAAACACTTAAGGCTTTTTAAGGGCTGTTAGGGAGTTAGGTGAACAAAACATGGGCGTCATTGTGTTAATACACGCACACACACAATCTCTCTTTCACACTCACACACTCACTCACTCTACCCACGTCAGCAGGCAACATTCACACACAATCGTTAAACTTTAAAGTTACAGTAGTCTAGTAGGTAAGCCAGTGTACAATAAAATAAACAATGCATTTGCTGTTTCACTTTTAACTTAAAAGTCAGTTTTGTTTACCTCCGAGTGATCTTGCAAGTGATCAATTTGGTCTTTTTCAAGCAGACTTCACATCAGAATCAGTAGCAACTACACATAACTTAATTCACTTAAGTTCCTGCTGTCAGGATCAAAACTCTGGTGAGGCTCGTAGTTTGATTCTACATGACATTAGTAACACTATTATTTCTTCTACTCCAGAGTTTTGTCCTCATAACTAACCTTCAATAACTGCAAAACAAATAATCTCAACATTCAAGTAATACATTTGTCATGGTTACAGAAAACGATCTGAAAAGGAAGCGAAACATAAAATGGCACATTTTCACACCAGTGTGTCCTTGTTAACATGACTTTGGCCATTTTAAGGTATGAGAGTTAATCTTTCGTTACTTTTTCTGCACTAAACATTTCACAATCCTGTTGCCGAACCTTCCCGGCATCGACAAAAAAGTTTTTTTTTTTAAACACCTGAATTCATTGCAGCATTTTCAGCAGAACAGAGCGTCATCCTTTTTTAACATACCTGTTCCCTGCTGGATCTTGACTATATACAAACAACCTGATTACATGCTTCCTTAACTGACAGAGAGGAATCAATCTTGAAAAGTCCTATTATACAAATAAATAATTACATTTAAAAAGAATAAAACGTGTACATGTGCATACCACAAGCTTTTCTAGCTGTACTTTAGAGTCTCCAGTGTCTGGTGACCCTCTTCTGCCCTCAAACGATGCGTTTAATCTTGAAGTTACTATTAGATTGGAGCGTTGATACCAAAATGGAAATGAGTCACTAGTCTGAGCTGAAAAAATTCCTGACATGACCCTGCAAAAAAAACAGTTTTTCAGTGAGGGATCTATCTGTTTGTCTTCTTTCTTCCATGCATAAGAAAATGTTACGGATAGTTCTGAAGTAGAAATGACGCAGGACCTGTTGAGATCCAGGCACACAGATAGTACAATAGAGGAAGGAGGGAATGACACACACAGTACAGATATGTATACACACGTACATGAAAAAGTTCCCTAAAGTGCCAGGTAAAAGCACTCATTAACAAAAAATAAAAGCAGCAATTGATCACTTGCAAGATTTATTTTTTAAAAACAAAAAAAAAAAACAACCAAACCTACTGTTCTTCATTAAATATATTAATTTACCCTCTTTAACATTAGCGGTAATTTGTTTAAGTTATCAATTTATTCACGTGTTTCCTTTCTTAAGACTAAACAAAGGGGTTTTGATAACTGTTGTGTAGACAAGGCCATAGCTTATCTGTACCCTGGGTGCTGGATGAGAGCGGTTCTGCCATCCCCGACCTCTGGACCTATCCTGCTCAGAGGAGGCCTGTGCATCTTGCCCATCAACCCTAGATTCTGATCGCGGAAGTAGGGCGTCTGGAAGTCCCCACCCAAGTAATCTGCCGTTTGCATCAGATTAGTCTGGGCGGAGGAGGAGGTGGAGGAGCTCGTTCCTAGCCTGTAATGGGGAGCCCCAGGGGGCCCACAGTCTAGCGTGGTGCACCCCCCTGGGCCCGCACCGTGGAATGGCATGGCTATGTCCTGAGACCCGGAGCTGTCACTGTTGGGTGTGGGTAGGATGCTGCTGTTCCAAATATGAGACTGGAAGTAGTGACCGTTAGTGTAGTGGGCCATGGGGCCGGGCATGATGTTGTTGTTGACTGGGGGAGAGGGGGTGGGCCTCTCTACGGGAGGTTTCAGTGTGTAAGGCTGACCCACACACACCTCTGCAGGGTAGCCCATGCCCTTAAAATGGAAGGCGGGGTCCCTGGAAGGCTGCTTACAGAGGTGGGTCCCACCGTTTTGAATGTGGGGTACATGAGCCAACTGGTGCTGATTCCAAGAGCGCATCTTCTGCTGCTGTGTGTTATGATGTAGCTGCTGCTGATTCTGTTGTTGGTGCAGATGCTGCTGCAGGTGATGCTGCTGCTTGAGATCCGTGTGGTTGGAAGGCAAGTGGTTCATAATAGCCACGCTGTGTGGGGGGTGAGCTCCCACCGGGGCCGTGGCTTTCTCTTGAGGGCCGATGATGCAGTTGGGTGGGGGAAAGCCAGGGGTGGCGGGGTTGCTGTGCATGGACACCCTGGAGCAGGCGCTGATAAGCAGGTTGCGACTGATGGGGCTGGGGTTGGCGATCTGGCCCTCGCACATGGAGGTGGCTCCCGCACCTTGTGCCCGAGCTTGGCAGAACTGGTTGATCTGATGCACGATAGTGCTCAGGTCAGCCTGGCGGCCCTGGTGCAGCCCGGCGGCCATGGAGAGTGGAATGGTTGAGGTAGAGACGGTAACATTAGGCGGCGCGTCGCCATCTGGCAGCTTTCTGCTCCCCTGCAGGCCGGGTGGTGGCTGCTGCTGCTGGAGATGCTGCTGCTGAAGCATGACAGTAGGGGGCCCCTGTGGGTGGCCAAGGGCTGGGTGCTGAGACAGAGTCTGGAGTCTAGGTGGGCCCTGAGGGTGCTGGGCCATGGGGGGAGGGTGTCTGAGGCTCTGGGTGTGGCCCTGCTGCTGAGGGAGGGGCATCTGAAGAGTCTGAGGTGGGTCCTGCGGTTGAAGCGGTAAGCTCTGCTGGAGCCGGCTGAGGTTCGGCAGAGGTGGGTGGTGGTTTAAAGTGCTGGTCGAAGCCACTTGGTAGGGTCCGCTATGGGGGTTCATGATGACTTCAGGGTGCAAGCGAGCCCGGCTGCCGTCAAAATCTTTGAGGATGCCTTTGACCGTGGGCACCTTGATGATGGCGAGGAGGCCTGTCTTGGCACTGGCCTGAGAGGGGTAAGGGCTGTAGCGCTGGCCTGACGTATCCAGCCCGTTGACAGTACGCCGCACGTGATTTCTCTGGGGGACCTTGACGCTGTTGGGGAAGATCTTGATGGTGAGGGGGTTGTTGGCAACCTTCTTAGCATATGCATCCAATTCTGCAGGGGTTGGAAACGGAGCGGATCTCATCCTTTGTGTGGTGTCCCCTGGGGTGGAGGACAGGACGGGTCAGAGGTGAGACGGAGAGAGGGAAAGAAAGAAAGAAGAAGAGAATTGGAAGGGGGACAAAGAGAGAGCAGGGAGACAGGCACAATGAGAACTTAGTCCAGGTAGAAGTGTATGTGGCACAAAAGAGCTCATCACATGTAATCTGAGCATCAGAGAGGAGCCTGATTTGGACGGCGCTCTCATCTGTCATACAGGGTTTTAAATGGATCAAGTGGTGAATGGTCCTGACAGTAAAAGTAACCAAATTGAGGCTTAAAATAGACATATTTAATCTAAAACATTTAAATTTTCCCTGAAAAATAAAGTGTTTGATGAACACAATATTCTGTGCTCCTCTGCCTGCAGCTGGATGTCATGTGACAAAAATTAATTGAAACTTGGACTGAACTTCTTTCACAGAGCAGAGAGGAGAGGACAACAGGGCAGAGGCTGTAAAAATGTTAACAGTTCAATATGTTTACCATATTACAACCCCTGTTTCTCCACCGAATAATGTTGGCACTTTGACTGCATTGTGATTGCTGCACCAAAAGCAGGGTTTAGTTTTTCCTACTTCTAGTAATGACTGTGCTGTTTCCATAGTGGTGCAGGACTTATATTTTGCCGTGAAAAATTAGGCCACAGTGAATAAAATCTGACAGAAGGAAAAAAGAAAAACGCCTTGAAACGGCAAGAAAAAGTATCACATGAGCAAAATGATCACATTATCCCAGAAGAACATGTTCATTACAAACAATTCAGTGCTCATGGCAACTTATTCAGTCCTTTGACTTTCTCATTCAGGGTTAGTCTGCTCTAGGTCTGGTGCGAGACATAATGAAACAACAAAAATATCAAGAGATTCTTTTTGATTAACATGAGTGATTATATAGATGAAACAAATTGTTTAAAATCAACAAAATTCACATACATATATATATCTCAAAACCTTGAAAACACAACGGTTAAAATGAAGCATTTTCTATACTTTCAAAGTGTCTACCAACCCTGCCTGCACTGATCTGTTGTTCTAAAACCCGCACAGCTCCCGTCTCACGAGGACAAAGAGAGAAATTTCCAATCTCATTCTCAGCTGAATTATTGCAGCCGACACATTCCCAGTCTGAAATCCAATTTTGTGGTGGCGTCTGTGACTTTGAGGTCAGGAGCTTTTAGTGGCCTTAATTGACGCAGCATCCGGGCAAACAATAAGCATGCATCTGGGCGGGTGGAGGTGGGGGGGGGGCACGCTGCTTGCTACTGAATCACAAGCTAAACAAAGAATGAGCAAGGCAGTGATGGTCCCCTGTGGCTGCTTTGGGGAGAAGGGAAGAAAGGGATCATCGCAGAGAGTAGAGCTCCATGACAGCAGACAAGTAATCAGACACAGCAGCAGCAGCAGCAGCAGCAGCAGCGTCTCTGATCTGCGGGAACACCTCCCAGGCCTCAGCTCGCAGACATTTGTTACACCTGCTTAGCACCGTGGCTAAATTTAACAAAGCCGAAGTGACAATGTGAACATGATTATATGTTTGTGCATGTGTGAGGGTGCGTTTCATTTATGAGCCTGTTTCAAAACGTGTGAAAGGATCATGCAGGTGTTGGCTAACCTGTTGGTGTCTTGAACATAATGGGCTTGATTGCATGTTTCGATTTAACACAGCATGCCCGCTTCCACTTTCTTCACTAACACAATAAGTCGGTGATAATCATTTTAGGCTCTTCTCTGTCCAACTATCCCTCAGCTCCACCAGTCTGACCTACTTACACATCTTTTGGACTGATGGACAGGAGTGGATCTAGGAGAAGGATCACGAGTCAGCTTCATTTCTTTTTTTAAGGGGACTTGAGGAAAACTGAGGCGGTGAAAGAGATGTCATATTTACAGCATACAGGCTACTTTTCCGTGTTGTTGAGTGAGCAGTTATTCGAAATGTCTGAATTGCTGGCAGAGGTCTGTGGTTTCATGCGGACGTGGCCGTTCTGCTCAGTCTCACAGCAGGCAGACCGGGCTTGAGGGATGAGGCACTGAGCTGAGCTGCGAGCTCTGACACGGCGGCACCAGGAGTTGTGCCAACTGGCTAATTAATTCCCGCTTTATTTGTGAACAGGAAACAATGGGCAGTGATGTGCGGGGCCGGTATGGGGCGGCACACAGGGGGGCTGCTGTGACCGAGTGCTCAGCCTGCTGATGGCAGCCTCATTAATGCAGGGGTCTGGGCCAAGGAGCCGGAGCTCGACACCCGCCATCACTGAGGCCTAATGTCTGTCGCTGAATAAATGCCAGGGTAAGCAAACACAGATAAATGAACACTTAGACACAAGCTCACAGACGTGCTGAGGATGGACTTCACCTGGTAATGATTAATGACCTTGTTGGAAATGATGACGAAGAAGCACACCGAGTGAATACAAAGGTAGTTCATCAACAGATTACCTATAGTATTCCATTTAAAAAGTACACTTTGATGGATGCAACTTGTTTGCTATCAGTATTCTAGATAAATCTAGAGCTTTTGAGATTCTGGCAAAGCCTTCTTGGTCTGCAACTGTTGTCAAAACCTCATGTCAATGTAACTGTAAAAAGGGTTGTAAGTAGGTGGGAAGAGAGAACCATCAGCTGTTGCAATGAATAAAACATATTTTATCATTGCATGGGAATACGATTTCTTCTGGCTGAAACCAAGTCTGTGTAAATTAATGTTAAAGAGCACTTTAAGGAACTTCATCTTTCAGGGTTAGCTATGTATGCGGGATGTAAGGTTACATACTGAGCAAATATGGACGGGTGCAGTGCGGGTAATTAATGCAAGTATGCAAGACTGATTGATCAACACTGTCACACTTTTGGTGCTTTCACACTTACAGTGCGTTTGCTCTGGTCCGATGAGTTTGTCAACTTGGAGCGTTCCCCTTGGTTTGGTTTGTTTTCACACAGAAAAATCCAAGGGAACCAAAATGCATCACTACAACCCACGTGAGAGTGTATACTAGCATGGAAATAAATACAGGCAGAAGGCCCTGTGTCCTGGACTAGTGCATACTTTTGTGAGAGAAACATTGCGATGCAGTTCTCCAGCTAGCTGCTACAGACCAACCCAGAGTTTATTGGGGACCAGTGCGGTGGCTTTGGCCCACACCTGAGTGAACCAAGGAGGAAAACAAACCCCAGTCCAATTTATCCAGATTTAATTGTAACAGTTTGACTCTGATTAAAAATGACAGAAACCACAAGTTGCCTCTGTTTAAACTTTTAAAGGTTTTTACCCTAAAATGCACCGGCCTGGGTAGGATAGGAATAGACCAAAATGTTTTGGAGCCAAAATGCCCATATAAGGCTTAGTTTGAAAGGCAACATCAGTTAAAAAATTAATTTAATATAATACCTACAATGAATAAAAATAGATATATGTGTATAGTTTCATATTGGTATTGAGATGAATTCAACAATGTTGGAAATATAGCTTTCACTGGCTTTTAGATTGAGAAATATGGCAGGAAAATCTGCAGCGAGCATGTAACTGTCTACAGTGTGATTTCTTTTGCCACTGGCACTTTTGTAATGAGTTTTATACTTAAGTTGTAGGCACGTAGCAAAGAAAGCAATGTCAATGTCTGGAAACTGACCAATCCATTAAATTGGAAAAGGGATTATACATTGTTAACAAAGCTTAGGCAGGCATTTTGAGATAAAAAAAAAAAGCAAATCAGAATGAAGGGTTTAACAGAACTGCTGTAAAATGTGTAGTGAAATCTGTAAATTGCTGTCGTTTTCCCAAACAGTGGATAACATCGACCTCTTACTGTTTACAACTGTTTAAGGGTTCTGGCAGCCGTTGATTATGTTTTTTAGTAAGCAAGCGTAGCTTATTAGCATTTCAACCTTAACCTGAAACCTGGATTAGTTGAACAGCTTAAAGTATCAAGGGAGGGTTAATGAGGATATGAGTGAAGTTTGTAGGCGGCTGCTGGTGGCTGCGAGCATATCATCTCTCAGATCTCCAACTAAGCACATTCCCAAGGAGGGAAACAGGGGGAAAGAGGCCGGTCTGGCCATGTGTTAATTACCCTGCTGCTAGCTAGCTAGCTGGAACACAAGTGCACAGTCAGCAGGCACTAATTAGAGTTTCTTTTATTCAAACTACTGTTTTTATTGAACAAGGTTTAAGCAGCAGGGGGCAGGGGCTCATGCTGCTGTAAATTGCAATTTTCACACAAGAGCAGGAAATTAGGTCTGGAGCTTCGGCATCAAATTAGACATGTGAATTTGGTTTCCCACATGAGGCCACCTCCTTACATTTTTAAAGCGTTTGAGCTGAGCCTCCCATGCTGATAGATCGAGACTGCGAGACCTTTGAAAAATGAAAAATATGATAAGGAGGAGAGGAGACGGTTGCTTTTGATCTCAGTAGGGATTGCGATGTGAAAATCAGCCAAGTGGCCCAGCTGTACTGTTTGTTCTAAGAAGTGAAGACCAAGGGCCACTTCACGGTACTTGAGTCATCCTGCCTGGAGTATGAGCCGTTTTCTTTGTGACCCACCGTCTCTTTGCGTACCTAATCCACTCCTCCGACAGCCTTTACATTTCACAGCCATCATTTGTTAACAGTCAATCCCTGATGATAAATAGAGCAGCTGCTCTGGCCTTGCCTCTGACAGCAACCTGCAAGCTCGTAACTTTAAATGACTCTCCTGTGCACGGATTCACCTGCGGGAGAGGAGGCAGTGCACGGCGAGCCTGAGAGGAAGAAGAAAGTGTCAAGGACAAGATTCTGTAACATAAGACTCAGCATTAGAGCGCAACGAGTAGCTAAAAGGAAAGTGCTCGAGGACAGACAAATGGGAACACAAATTAGAAGTTAATTATGTAAACTCTCCATCTGAGCCCTTTTTTCTGTGTCAGAGTATTGAATAAAGATTTCAAGTGACAACTAGTCTATGAATTTCACGTAAAAGCAGCCAAGCACACCTCTCATGGAGTTAAGCTGTCAAATTATCCTGCATGCTGTGTAAACGATGGGGCTCTGCAGAGACAAGGAGTCCTGTGGACAGCCAGGAGGGAGACAGCAGAGTGTTAAGTTGAGGGTTGAGGCCTGATTCTGGCAGCGTAGAGAGAACTGGAAACACAACAACGGCACAAATCCAGGAGGTGATCTACAAGGGCTGGATAGTAGGCAGCCAGAGATTTTTTTTAGTTCACTTTTTTTTCTATGGCACTTTGATAAAAAATGAATTAGTCTAAAATGAAAAACAGCTCCTCTGCTTTTGATGTAACACCGTGTCTGTTAATGATACTTTGAAGAGCGGATGAAAAGGAAAAGCATTATAAGAGAATGACGAGGAGGGAAAAAAATAGATTGAAATTACACTTCTAGGACCGTTCGTGCTGTGGGAAGCACGCTCCATCACCAAAATGGATTACAGCGTTGGGCAGAAAAACAAATTGAACTCCAGTTGTGCCTCGTGCTCTGATGTGTCTTAGTGTGTCACATAAAGGAAGAGCAGAGAAAACGGTGTGGCTGATGGCTGCACGATGTCACAAGCCTGCCTGAGTGAGGCAACAGACGTTGGCACTTAGCAGACTCCCTCACACTTGCTGATCTCCTGGGGGTTGGCT
The DNA here is from genome assembly GCA_903364295.1 of Serranus cabrilla. Classification (NCBI taxonomy): domain Eukaryota; kingdom Metazoa; phylum Chordata; class Actinopteri; order Perciformes; family Serranidae; genus Serranus; species Serranus cabrilla. The sequence continues at coordinate 143,881 of CAFUXE010003097.1, forward strand.
GATTACTGTGATTCTGAAATTACAGTCTTGATGAGCTGGAGCATTTTACAACAAGAAAAAACTGCGGCAGAAATGGGTCAAGCTGGAGCTGGAGAGAAACAGGCAGAAGGAAAAGGAGATGTAGACTTTTTATGATCGGATGAATAAAGCTGACCAACCGGATGGGCCAGAATCTTTGTTGAGGGAGTGACTGATGTTTTGGGTGCACAGAAAAATCTCTTCAGAGGCGAGACAAAGAAAATGGTGGTGTAGTATATGCAGGTTTCAGTGGGATGTGCATCAGTGTACATTCGACAGGGCTTGTTCTGCTTTTTGTGAGTAAAATTCAAGCACTTTCCAAGTATTTTCAAGGTACCTAAAGTATCCAGACTCTAAAAGCAAACACTTATTTGAGTAAAAGTGCTAAATGATCTTTGAAGGTCTGGGCCAAATGTTACTTTTTTTTTTTTCTTTTTTTTTTTTTTACAAAACTTAATGAGGTTTTCAAATGTATCTTTTAATTTATTGTCATATCAACCTACAAAAAGAAATACATCTTAAAAAAATCTAAATTTGACTAAAGTGATTTCTCGGATAAAATGTTTTTATTTTTTTTATTTAATACATTTTCTTCAAAGAATACTCATCAGTTTCATGAACATTAAATGCAGTTATATTGCCTCATTAATACAGGTGTGTGCCTCCCTTTGTGTCTCCCATCTCTCTCCATAAAGAATCGTGCAAAAGCACCACTTTAAATCTTGAGTTTACCAGAGATCTGCCATTAATTAGAAATAAATCATTCAGCATGAATAAAAGCATAAAAACTGACAAATGGACTTCAGACAACAACTAAGACCAAAATGACCAAATAGTCAACTTTTTGAAAGGCTAAATGCAAACAAAGGATTGAAGCAGAATAGTCTGATGGATAAAAACATTTGGAATATAACTACATCGACTCTTTTTAATACATTTGGACTTTTAGACTTTACAGCTCTCTGCAGTTATTGGGAATGATCCTACAACAGCCACCACTGGAAAGTAATTTTTCACAAATAATACAAAACTAATAATGTTAGTGCAGCCTAATCTTTATCTGGAGCTGTACAGAAATGCCAAGTTTAAACAATGAAAAACGCTGCGCCGCATTAAAATTAGAATAGATTATAAGAGATTTGAATGTC
>CAFUXE010003097.1:147190-194920 GCA_903364295.1 Serranus cabrilla
CCCCTCCCCCCTCCCCCGCTTTCTGATTTACAGCCTGGACCGCCATATGGCAGCAATCCCTGCCCTCGATTCAGCGTGTCACCATGCATTAACTTTAATTGGCCTGATATGTTATTCTTTTCCCTCGGCCTTGGAAGGATTTTAGGTACATAGCGCCTTGATGTCAGCAGGCAAGATTTCCAGCTCTCTCTCATTTATCAGGGTGCCAAGATTTCACACAAAGATAACAGCAATCTCTTTGACAACAGGCAGGTTCAGGGTGGAGGGAAACTAAATATCAAATGGTGGCAAGAGACTGAAACGTGGGGTGGGGGGGATAAAAAAAAAAAAAAACACCGGCATAAACTGTCAGTGCATTTGTTATAAGAACACACATCAACGCACTACAGGCAAAAAACAGCCAACAGGCCATCAGCCCGCCCCCTTCCTGCCTCCCCCACAGCGCCCCTGAATGTCAGAAAGCTGTGCAGTAGGGAGTGCAGCGGCAAAGGTCAGCCTATGGTAATGCCCCAGCTGACAATCTGCTTTACAGAGCAGAGCAGGAGGAGATGAAACCCAACAGACAGAAGCCTGACGTCTACTGACTCGCCTATCAGCACTGCTGCCACAGCGACTTCAAATATACATCACACGCCAAACACTGGCGCTCGCTACAAAGGCACCCGCCCCCACAGAGGCTTTTTCCAACACATGGACTATTTGTATCAGGAACAGGATGACTACACCTGATAGAGTGTCAAGTCCAGACAGGGACTGAGCTCGCTAAAGTTGGAGGTGCTACGCCACAGGTCGTAATCGGCACGTGACTCGGCTCGGCTGGTGGCTTCAGCCTAATTGCCCTCTGATGACCACGCAGGGGGTTTAGCCCGATCTGGACTGGGGGCTCGTCTCTCCGGCCGTCCGCACATCCAGGAAAATAGGTGTCTACCCCAATGGCTTAGCAGCCTTTGTGACATAGAGACACAGCCCCTCCTGTCCTGAGTGGAAACAGAGTTGCGACTGTGGAGGCCGAGCCGAGCCAGCTGGGCCGGCCTGTGGAGCGGGGATTGGCTTGGTGGACTTTAGCCAGGCGTCTCACACTATCAGCCCCGTGCAGACAGACACCACAGGGTTCTCAGAGTATTAGGGGGGCCCCCGTGACTCGGCGAGTCTCCACCAGCTACTTATAGAACCGTAATAAAAGTGTGCGAATAACTGCGTGGCTTTCATTATAGACAAATAAAGGCGAGCAGACAAAGCAGGACTTGAGCGAGTGATGTGCATGGCTTGTGTCATGTGTCAAATTGCTCCCATAAAAGCTGACCTATATTTCCTTTTCATTCCTCAGCGGGAAAGAAGAAAAAGAAAGCCATCTGAAAGTTAAAAAATGCAAAGCAGTGGAAAAGGACGAGGACAGACGGAAGTCATTTAGGAAATTACACCAGCTGACTTCATTTATGTCTAATCTTTTGATCAATACCCACCTCATCAACTGTGATCTGCATTTGTTCGAATTTGGGGAATTGCATCAGGCTAATTGCAAAGGAAATCATCTATTAAAATATCCACCAGGTGTAACGCGTGAGGAAAAGCGAGAAGTACGCACCAAAAATAAGCTCATTAGAAGGAGGCGCGTACAACAATATTAGATGAAAAAAAACAATAAAGAAGAGAAAAAAAAACAAGGTGAGAAAGTATGTTTGGTTGCTGGTTGAATATTAACAGCTTTTCTATACCAATTAAAAGCAAAAGCAATTAGGAGAACCAAGTCACCATGTTGTACATTGCTTGTGCTAACGGCTGAAAGAGAGGAGAGTGGAGGAGAAAGCAGGCTGCTGTTATTCTAATTGCATGTTTACCCCCAGGTTATGGGTCTGAAATAGAGCCAAGAAAAAATGTTGCAGTAGAAATTCAATGCAACTTCACTGTGTTGATTCTCTCAGGGACAGAGAGAGTGAAATTACTTTTCTTTGCAAGCCGAGTCTCTGAATAGGAGGTAAAGAAAGAAAAGGAGCAGGAAATAGAGAATAGCTTTTTACCCTTGAATACCAAGTTGGAGCGTTCTGTCAAAAGAAAAGGGGAAAAAAGCCTTGGCTCTCGAGCACGTTAGAAAAGAAATGACACATTGGTATGGCCTTCATTAGCCCATCAGGCTTTACAAACAACAGAGGTAGAAAAAGGATTTCTGTTGCTAGCAGAGGGCCACGGGCATGTTGGGCTACGACAGGCTGGTTCGCGGCCTCACACAATGGATCCTGATGACTCCAGCACATCCCGAGGCGTTTGGGACGGGCTGTTTGCTTTTTCAGTCAGCAGAGACCCCCTCGTCGACCTGGACTGTTATCTCACACCAAAAGAGAAAGGGCGAGAGAGCGAGAGACGGTCATGATGGCGAGGGGATGGTGAAAACAAAGAGAAGACAACCAACCCAAACTCAACTCGCACACCAATTGAGAGTCTGTAAAATAGTGGTTTCCAAGTTTGCTAGACACGGGGTGTCAGGCATGAAACTGTCAAACAAGGAAACTGCTGCAATAGTGTGGGAGAGAGGAAGACAGCTACTTGAAACTACTCTTCTTTAGAGGGAGGGAGGGGTCTGTGAAACAACTGGGAGGCTGTATGAACGCTCAGTAACTAACTGATGAAAAAGTGACAGTTCCCCGAGGTGAGATGGTGGATATGGAGCGGAGAGAGACAGCATGCCCCTGGAATAATGCATAGTCCACACAGCTGGATCGGCTAAATCTTTGCATACGTGTCAGATATGGAAAGTTGGTTTCACAATGAGAACACAGGCTCTTAGAGGAGCTGTGTACCATGAAACTAAGAAAAGGAAACTCGCATCCAAAGTATGAGGCCTCTCCTTATCAGAGCGACCTCATTCCTCCACTGTTGTCTCTACATCAGTGCTGTGGAGCCTGGAGCCCGGCTTCCTGGAGGATGTCCACTGCTCCTCACAGTGGAGATGACAGTAATGGTGGCGAGATGAGAGGATGAGAGGATGAGAAGATATCGGGCAGCGAGTGTCCTGGCCTGGCCTTGCTATCTCTGCTATGTCAGGGCCATTACCCGTCCACCACGTCAGCGCTGCGGGGACAGCCAGCCAAGGTCCATTCTTCAACTTGGGGTCAGTTTCACTAACAGCCACTTAAGCCCACTTGCCTTCCCGAAGAGCCCTACAAATGTGGAAGGTAGAGCTAAGTGTGCTCAGTCATGTCAAGCCTGACCAAGGTCAGACGGGCAGACAGAAAGTGCTGGCAGCGCCGCATGCGTGGCGTCATGAATGCCAAAATGCTGCGGCCCCTGGCTGTGCCGTTTGACAGACATGTTTACACCTGATAGAAAATGCAGTGTGGATGGCCTGCCAAAACAGAGGGGATCCAAAGTGAGGGGTGCCAGCCTAGTTATTTATTTATCTGCTGCAAATCCATCCAGAGTGCAGCCAGAAGCTGGGCATGCCTCAGTGAGGAATAAGCCAGCCTACTCTCAGACATGACAGTCTTAAACCACTTGAGGGGGAGAAAAAAGAAGATCTGACATGTAGTAAAGAAAAGGAAAGATCTCATAAAGCAGCTGTAGAGATTGGACTTGATTTACTCACACTCTTACATCTCTCTCTCTCTCTAATTAATGATTAACACATGAAATGAGTCAAATTAATCAGAGGCTGTTCTAAAGTCATCCATGGCAACATTCAGAGGCTGGGCCTCGTACTCAGCAATGCAATTAAAACACTTGGACTAGGTAGTTATACTACTTAGAAGGAAATGTCATCATAGTGAGGCTGTAGCTAATCCAAATAATAATGTCAGCAGGGGTGTGTGTGTGTGTGTGTGTCCAATGTGAGTGGCTATTTTGATCATAGTTTTCACTTCCTCCATGGTTATCTCCTAACTATAGAATTGTGGTGTTAATCATACCTAACAACCAAAATCTTTCAAGCTTAGGTCCCTGAAGCAAAGTCTTATCAAATGGCGGTCTGTAACCTAATGTTTATTAATTTCGGGTGCCTTGCTAGAAAAGGGTTTAGAACCACTCCCCTTGAGCCCAGCTACGCTAGCTTGGTGTATCGGATATGCCGAATGAGAACAGTAGAAAAATACTTGAGAGGCACAGGAATGCAAGTAAACACACTTTAAGAGGCTCTTTATCCTCTGGAGAAACTTCAGCCTTCTGGTAACCATCAGATCACACAACTCCGAGACATCGCTCATACATATGAGAGCAACACTGCTCCCTTTCATCTCCTCTGTGGTGCCATCGCATCTGTGTTATCTTCACATAACCCCATATCACACCAGACAACAATGTGCTGAGTCACATGCTGCCGTGTCAGATGCCAGACTGTGGGGTTTGGTACAGGACCAGGGTGGCATGGTTAGAACAACACAGACATACAGATAATAGGCCGTCATTAATCTACTATCTGAGTGTGTGTGTTAGGGTATGTGCAGTGATACAAATCGTCAGGCAGCTGGTCTTTCAAGTTTCTTGCTTGTGTGAACGTTCAGTTGTAAATCACATAGTTGTGGAACAGACCGGATGGAGAAACCTAAACAAACAGATCTGAGTCTGTGTTGAACTGATCCACTGCAGAATTTAAATGCAAAAAAGGAAGTATCCGTTATGAACCACTTGTAGAGAAAAATGACAAGAGCCTTGTAATTCTGATGACAAATTTGTGGCTGAACATTACCCAACTCGCACAAAATAAATGTGCTGAAAATACACAGCGGCTAAGAAGAAATTACGCAATTAGCCTTCTACAATAAATTCCTTTCAGGTCTGAAATAGAAATGAGCCCAGCTGCCCATCAGAGGTTTAACAGCAGACTTCTGAGCATGTCCTAACTATTTGACTGTAAGTCGGCCAGGCCTTTTCCCTGGTTAGTGGGAAATAACTCAATGTGCTGAGAGCTAAAGCGCGGCAGCATTGTTCCAGCTGGCGGAAAAAGGGGAAATGAAGATGGAGTGGTTTGATTTCATTTGTTAGCAGGTGCATCCATTTTGTGTTCTTCCCCACACCCACCTCGCCTCTCTCAGTCAAAGCGCTTATCAGAAATTGGACACCCCAGTGACAAATTGAGCCTGCGATTAAAGGGAGAAAGAGGAAAGCTTTGTTAAGTGCTGCTGATTGGGATCCCAGGCTGCCCTCACACATCAGAGGTGTGTGTATGTGTGTGTGTATGCATGTATGCTTGGTACAGCGCCAATAGCAGAGCTGACACCACCACCTCCTCTTCTCCCATTTTCCCCTCTCTCCAGGTGTTCCCACGGCTTACATTTCTGCTCCGAGTACTCAGCAAACAAAACCAAATCAATGCAGCTGTTCCCCCATCTCTCCCTCTCTCACACGCTCACACATATATATATACAGTACGTGCATAGGAAATTACACAGGCAAACCTACATACACCAGTGATTTTCCCCTGCAGGAATAATGACCTTCTCTCGTGTTTCCAGTGTCTTCTTATTGACAAGTTCGCTGTGTTTAACAGAGAAAAAAGTTAAGCTCCTGTGTGTTTGTCCCACCCAGACCTATATTATTGACCCAGCATTAACCAGCCCTGGCCTGTTTGCGAGCGCAGCTAGGCTGATTTAAGAGGGGGGTCAGAGCAGCTCTGCTAGGCAGAACTGTGCGAGCGCTGACTCTCACAAATCATCCTAAAAGGGCTTAACACACAAAAACAGCTTCCAGTGTTACATAGGCCTGCTGTGAGAGATTTATCCACTTTGCCATTATACTAACTGGCCTCTCTCCCATATGAGCTGCATATATTCAAATTCACACACACATAAAGAAAACACACTAATTAGACTTATGCCTGGCCCTACTCTGCAGAAGAACTCGCTCAAACAATCCAACCTTTAATTATCCTGCATTAAAAATATAATATTGTTTACCATTATTGCTGACAGGTTGCTCATATTCTGTTGGTTAAAACACCTTAATGTCTAAAGCGGGTACTTGTGACATGATGATCTACATGATCTACATGATCTCTAAAATGAACATTAACTTTAAGGATTTAGATACTGTAATAATTCTGAGCCATTCAATAATTCATGGATACTGATTAATTTAAGCAAACCAGAGTTTTTAACCAGGCGGCAACCTCCAGGTCTATAAAGTGAGAACAATGTGGAAGTACTTTAAAGCTGCATTCTTTCTAATGGCCATTAGGGGGCGACTCCTCTGACTGCAAAAAGAGGACTGATTGTACAGAGGTCTATGAGACAATGACCTTCCTTCTCACTTGAAATTTAGAACAAATTTATTGTCTCAGTCCCTAGTTAATGTCATTTAGAGTTAAATAGATGCCTTGTGATTAGTAGGTCACTTCCACAGTGCATTGTAGTCTGAGAACCATGACCCTTTTTCAGTGTGTTTTCAGTTCATGGCAGTTCATTGTAACATTTTGGTTGTCTGTCTTGTTCAACATTCTAAGAGTCAGCTGTTCATTTTGAATTATACATGCACCTTGCAAACAAAGCTAACTTGCTAGCACACAGGCATTAGCTGACAAAATAGCATCCTTCCGGCTCCCAATTCATTCTGTGCATCCGCTGTTTCCCCCAAAAAACAAGATGGTAACAACCAAAATGCTAATGTCGAGGCTTTGAAACAGTACACAAACAAATGGATGGCGTCACGGTGGTTAAATCCACTTCTTTTATACAGTCTATGTCTTTAACTTTGTGTTGTTTTATGTACAGCTGAATGTGTTATAGTTTATAATGCTTCTGTGGGATTATGTTTCAATTTTATGGGGATCTCTTTAATGAGGAAAATAAAATAAAAGCTGTCATTAAGATTCTATGGAGGTACATTAGTTCAGTGGATTTCGGAGATGCAGGTCTAGTGGATATTTGCTCTGAACTGCTGTGATGTACAAAACTGGTGGAAATATTTTGCTGCAGCCACACAAATCAAAAACAAATGCCTACATGCCGATTCCAAAACCTGCTGTGTACATGTTCGATAAAAGCTGATCTGTCTCCATCCTGTGTCTATGCAAGGTTGGTAAGGTCAGCCGCCTCCATGGCAGCTCTGACATTCAGTCTGTTCTCCAGCGAGACCAAACGAGTCCCTGCTGCACCTACAGATCAGCCGAGGAATAAAAGACATCTTTTTCCACCAGACAGAGTTGTGTGAGATGTGCTCCTTTTGCCCCTGGCGACACACAAGGCATTTGTGGTCTCTCCTTCATCTCCTGTGTATATGTGAGAGCCTCTCTGCCCCCAGTTCTTTCCCCAGCAGACACTGGCTCAGGGCACTGGGCAGCCAGCTGGTGACTCTGTGGAGAGCCAGGCAAACACAGGCCCGGCATGGCAAACATCTCACCTCTGTGTCTGCATGGGAACATCTGGCCCTCCCAGGCTTGCAAGACCCTCCGTCTGTCTGCCTGTCTGACTGTGAGCCTACACATACTGTTGGTGTGTACTGGTGTTGTCATGGCACCGGGATTTTTACTCCTACACAGGTTTAATATATAAAAACAATCACTACAATACCAAAGCAAACAAGCCAAATGTCACACAACAACCACAGCACTATTGATGAATATTTAATTACTGATCTAGCAGATTTGTTTTCATCTTTAGCACAGGATTTGTATATGTTTAGATGTCAAAGGGAGCATATCTACGAGCTAAATAGCATTTTACACCTAACCAGTTTAGGTGGACTGAGATTAAATCAAAAGGCAACCTCCACTCCACTGGCTGCAAAAAGAAGCCAAATAGCATGTCAATAAGAAAATGACATACTTCTCACTTCTCACCTCAGTAAACACTTTGCACTCCTGATGAAGGTGTCAAGCATAAATTGAAATTGAATTACTTATTTTGAAAGATCAGATGCCTCTAGATAGCCAAGCTACTAGCTAATGCTAGCTTTAACTGCTGACTCAGCGACCTTCTAGCTTCTGCACTAGCACTCTGACGGCGCCAGCTAAATAACAATCTAAAGGTTTCTAAATGAAAGACCACATCCACTATTTTTATATAGTCTATAGACTGACTTCAGAATTCGACTTCTGCTGGGTATCGAACCCAAAACATTTATTGGTGTTTATTTTGCAAAAAAAAAAAAACCTATTGAAAACAGTCAAGTACTAATGCTAGCAGCAAATGTCTGATCAGATTGATCTTGGTTACTTATTATTTGATCAAATAGTTCATGATGTATATCAAAATAACGCTAAATATTCAGTCTCTTCTTCTGGCCCCTGCCAGAGAGATGGAGTCATATGAGTAATAGAGTTAGCCCAGATGATAAAACTCCTTCTCCTATCGCTCACTCTCTCTTGCTTTCTTGCATCATGCCTGCTCATACAGATCTCCTGCGGCCGTCCAATGATTCAAGACTGATGAGGCATGCTCAAAGGTCTGTGCCATTGAGCACAGCATTAATGCACCCAGCAGCAAATTTTTTGCCATCGACCCCCATTCCCTGCAATAAGGACGGAGCCATCAATCAGGCCAAGATAGCAGACACCAGACACGGGCTGATGAAGTAGGGGACTTTGGAGCTAATGACGAATGGATCTCTCAGATATGGTCACAGTATACTATGACAGTCCGCCGAGAACACTTGACCTTTAGCTAAATCGTGAGCCACTTTTTGCCAACACTGTGTAATGCAAAAAAGGGGAATATGCAAACTGCTGTTGCTGTTGAAAAAGTGTGGTTATTGTGTGAGAACTCCTGGGTCCAGCTGAGAGTCTCAGGCCCGTCACTCTTAGAGCTGCTCCTTACCGGCACAGCCCTCCTCTATTCTCACACCAAAGCTCTGGGAGTGACCTTCAGGAGGCCTGCTAGTCCCGCTAATTGGGGTCTCTACAGAGCGCAGCAATCCACTCCCCCACACTGCACTGGAGGAGGGATTGGGGCAGAGGGGGGAGAGATAGCAGGAGCCTCTGTTATCTGCTTGTTGGGAAGCAAAAAAAAGTGGTACCTGGGTTTAAAAACAGAACTTTGAAATGCAGAATTAAAATTTGGCTGCGCTGAAAGGAAAACTGTAAGATAACCTAAGAGCCCTTCATAAGATGAAGAACACTGAATCTGGATATAGATAACTTCATACCTGGATAACTATACATACATATTGATATATCTGCATGTTCTCTTTTCTTTTAATAAATAAATATGAAATCACTGCATGCCAAAGTCATTTTTCTTGTGGATTACATACTTTAAAAATGAAAATTACTGAATATTTCCTCATTTAATTAAGGACATCAGTGCCAAAGCAAAAGATCACAAAGAAAAATGAATACATAAATATACTTATATAAATATAAGATTTTCTGTAAGTTAGTATGAGCTATGAATTTAGACAATGTAAATGTGTCTCACAATATCTCATAACATGATTTCATCAGGATATAATTTCATTGAAAGCAATAAATTATCATACTGGATTATTGGCCAGCCTTAATAGATGGTTAAAGATATTCAGCTTAAAATAAAAAAAAATAATACATATAGATGGGGGCAGATATGATGGAGGTTGAAAAAGAAGAAGGCACTACAAAGTGGATCATGTGTTCCTAAAAGGGAACGTGGGTCGGGCAGGTCAGTGCTCTGCTCGTGGAGGAACATGCAGGAGACAATGACACAGGTAATTTAGAGCAGGCCCGCCCGGCTGCAGCTGTGCACTGAGCTTGCCAACACATCATCATAGCAGGGCCACTTCCTATCAGTGTGATCAGCACTCAGAATAAAAGGGGAAGAAAATGTACAGGAAGTCATCCTGTAAAAACAAGATAGTGAGAGCCTTTATGTTGGGAAAGTTGTTGGGGAGCTGGTTTTTAAGAATACACGTACAGTGAGGGCAAAAGACACACTTCTGAAGGAATTATAGGACATACAGTGCAGCTGGTTACCATTTTAATGTAGGTTTGTGATAGATCCAGTGAATGAGACTTTGAGCAAGGGTGGCCATGAATAGAAAGGTCTGCATTTAATTTGCTAATCCATCATTCCAATTGTACTCTGTAACAAAAGCGGGAGAAGAGTGGTGGGGCATTCAGAGGCAATGGAGCATGCTGAGGGGTGCGTGTGTGGTTCTCCATGGAGCCAGAGAGGCCGTGGCCCTTGGCCCTAAAAGCCCGGCCAGCGCTAGGGGGAGAATGGGCTCTGATGAGCTCAACGCAGGCAAGACTAATCCCTTCATGTCCAAAGAATTGTTTAACTATGTTTGACTGATTAACCCAAACCCCTCGATTGCACTTACAATCTATTTGTTCAATCAAGTCTCCTGCACTCATCACGCTGCAGTGTGTGTGGGTGGTGATGGTGAGGGAGAGAAAGAAAAAGAGAAAGAACGAGAGAGAAGGAGAAACAAAGGGGACTGCGAAACAATCCATTTGGAGGAAGCATACAGAAGTCAAAAGGACAGCCTTTTTGTTCTACTTGCAATTCTTTAAATGCACATAGCACATAAGTTCCTGCGAACCAGCTGTTGCTAACATTCAAAGGTCAGAGAACTCTTGCCTTCAGAGAATTCAAGTAGAAAGTCAGCCGTGGTGTGTTAGCATACCGCACTGGGTTTTACCAGCTTCATGGGAAAAGGAAATTTAAAGGCACTCTCCCCTGCGTGGAAAAGAGGTTGCCAGGAAGATTAACCCAGCTTCCTTTTATAGCCTCTGACAAGAGGTTAAATCACACATTACACTGCCTGAAATGTCTCCTAGTAATTAGATCAAGAATATTACTCTCTCTTCCTCCCCTTGCAGACTGCAGCTGATCAAAGCCTAATGATGGTGTCAGTGCCATTGGCAGTGCTGGCTGGGTAAATCTCCCCATCGGGATGGCAATCTGTCAGGGCCGCGAGCCCTGCTAAACAGCACAGGACATGAGCACAATGGTGCTTGACACAAAGTAGACTAAATGAACCACATCTTTCACCAACAAGCGATCCATCAGCAGTGCAGCATTAAAATTCACCGGAATGATAAAACCACTCTTTGTCTTGGGTCTAGGATTGCGATTTTAGATGTACACAGTCAGCTGAGACATATACAGTGAGACATCTGTGAGTTTTATCCTAATAACAGTGAAACCCACCACCAGTGTATCTGCTGTCTTTCCATGCCAGAGCAGATCTAAGCAGCACCTGGTCCCTTGATGGGGTGAGGGGGCTACTAGCTATTAATTACAGAAAGCCGACACGCAGCGCAGGCAAACCCTCGCAATGAGACCCTGGGACGTCAGATACACAGCAAGACGAATGCTTCTCTTTCACACAGCAACATGACCTGCCTCAGGACTCTTTACACACGATGAGCACTTTCAAGTATGCCTTTCAAATTGTGGCCCACCCTTCTTCCTCTGCCCCCACCCCGTCTCCCTCTCTATCTCAATCGCATTCTGCGGATGTTACACTACTTCAGGGGATATTTTCAGACTAATGCAAAAATGGTTGTGCAGTAGCATGATAAAAGTTGACATTTTCCTTTTCTAATTCAATGCTTCCTTTGTAAACAACCTCGCGTTTTTTATGTGCGCGCACTTGCTCGCAGGTCGCCAACACATCACACATAATGGTCAACTTCATTATTTGCTCCTAAACTCAACAGCGGCAAACAAAAGGTGGAAATGGCAGGAGATATGCCAATCATTTATCGTTGAAAGATGTCTGACAAAAGCGGCCTTTAAAACCTGACAGCTTTTCTTTTTTCACGTCAGTCTCACAGCACAACCGGTTCCTGGAAAAGGGGCCCCTACACAACAGACTCCGGCAAGAGGTCTGACCCCAATATTAACCCCTATACAGGTGGCAAAGCACTAACACAGGAAGCAGGAGTGCTATTCACAAGGAGAAAACGTTGTTCTCATCCAAAGGCCTGCTCTCAGAGATCATTTAGACAGGCACAAAGACAGCTCAATGCCAGTAAAGTGTATTCTAACGTGCTGAAAAGCAAATCCCCTTGAACACATTAACGGTAAAGGAATCGTTCTCAGTGTAGACTAAAAGCATCTGGTTAAGGGGGTTTTGAGAGTCACGATGTTAGATAAAACTCTAGTAGCAATACTGTATTATGCTGTGAAGGCTGTTAATCTTTAAGGGCTGGCAGAAATGTAACAGTTGTAGTTCAAAGTTTAAATAGCCACTTTTAAACCTCTTCATGTTAAAGAAAGAAAGGGACATGCTCCGGCTGTGTGACCAACAATCTTCATGATAAAAACCCTGTTCAGATCATCTCAAAGCTCACAAACAGTAATGGCAAGTGTGGTGAAAGTTCTTCAGAAGAATGTGACTCCTGTCCAACTACAGGGTTGAACTATGAACTGTGATTACAGCCAGCATCCCCCCCGCAGAGCGACAACTGCATCTCTGCACATTCCAGGAAACGCAGCCAGCTGAAGACAGCAAATACACCAGAGAGGAGGAGACATAAACAACGTAAGCTAGTTTGAGAGCCGCACCGATGTTTACTGTCTCACTAAGTGCATTTCATCCCCACTGCTTTCACAGCAGCGGCGGTATTTCAGCACGCAGTACAGAGGGGGGGCTGCTGATGCCACAGGTCTGTGTACAGAGGGCTCAGTCACAGGCTGGAGAGACTGTTTGGACAATGTAGGTGTCAGGCACACTGCCTGTCTGGAATAACGATTCAGTTCAGTTTGCTACAAAACACCCTCTGGTTCCTTTACAGCAGAGGTTCAATAAAACACTAACTGTCTTTGGAGTAGAAGTGTTGAAAAGCCTAATAAGAATTTCTGTGTTGTTTGACTTGGTACGTTGCTATCAGGGAGAAAGGTCTGCATTTGCTTCAAACAGGCACCGAATGACATGCCAGAGATTAGCCTCTGAAGGTCACAGTCTTCGCCTATCCTTTCAGCCGCTTTTCACAACACAACCCTGGGCCCTTTTGAACAACAGGAAGAATGTCATCTGGTTACTTTTCAAGGCACGGAGATACCATTCACTGTGGCCAACAATGGCTGCAAACAGGACCAGAGGGTTAAGAGGTTATAAAGGGCCTCATTCGAAGCGCCGCTCGATCTCCAGTATACCGCACGCACACAGAAAAAAAACACACCCACACACTGAGGCCTGGAGAAGTGGTGCAAGCGATGATAAACTAAGGAGGGTCATGGCAAAGTGCCGTGCATTGACCAGCCTCGGCCTCAGTCCCTCCCCAGCAAAGCTCTTAACAAAGCAAGCCTCCGAGCAATGACTGCTTTGTCAGGGCTTCAGATAGACTCACTGCTTTGTCATTTTGGAAAATATAACCAACCATAGCCTTAACTCCATCCTTCACGTTACTGTGTCTCGCCAAAGGTTACAAAGAGCAGAAAACTTTTTTCTGTATCAATTTCAGAAACTCTCCTGGCAAAGAAATAGAAAAACTGGGATTTTAAATCTTTAAATAAGTTAGAGCAAGACCGGTATATTGGTCAGCAGATATTAACATATGATAGATATATCGGAGTGAAAAACTTGACAAGTAAAAAAAGAATGATTTGTAAAGCCTTCATTTAACTCATTATAGTACAAAGACATGATATGTTATGCTTCAACTGGGAAACTTTTCCTTTTTTTTTGTAACTACATATACACTACTTCTGAATTTGATGCATTCTATAAATTATTTGCATTTTAAGCTTCTCCACCTGTTTGGAATCATAGTTGTATAGTAATGTTTAATATGGTTTTAGAAAGGAAAGTCATATTTCCACATAGAAAAGGTCTCTTTTCATTCCAGCTCAAAAATTCTATTTATTGTCTGCCCTACTGATAAGTGGTGAATATTTCTCCTCTAAAGTCAGTATGGATATTGGCCTCAGAAATCCAATATAGGTGGGGCTCTACTTCCAGTGTGTGTTCTTATTGCAAGTGAGAATGTGAGATAGCTTCCAGTTAGTCAAGAATAATGAAATGCAACCACATAACAACTGAAATTCTGGTAATCAAAAGTAGCATTCCTCTAAACACACTACACCCTGTGTTCAATGACAAGGCATTTACAAAAATGATCAGCCAGTATTCAGGTTGTAAAGCCTGTTCAAAAAGGACTCTTAGACTTCAGCAAGAGCTGAAATCCTTCACCAATTTAGTCTCTAATGAACCCTCTGAAATATTAAAAATAAAGCCCAATTAGCCGACAGCATTTTACATCTCCTCCCTCTATAATCCTCTGGTAGCTTAGCCTTATCTAATGTCTGCGCCAACTATGACACTTTGAGCTCCCTCTCCCTCTATCCCCTCCACTTGATATCCCCTACAGCTTTGCTGGTGCTTTGTTGTGGCATTCTTTCTGACCCTGCAGACCGGGTCACACTCTGTGCCTCTCAGGTGGTGGCTAATGATGCCCTGATATGTACAGTTGGCATGGACGTTGGAAAACTGCTGCAATAACCACGAACATGCTAATGGCATCTATTAGGATTACTTAAGAGTGATATGGGAGTCGCCTGGCGAACTCTTATAACAGAGGGTTGATATTGAGGGGTGGAGAGTGTCAGTGCAGGGTCAGTGATCCGATTGAGGCGGCCTTATCTGGTGCCATAAACAGATAACAGTATCTGCCCTGCTCTTCTGCTGTTCCTGTGAGATGGAGGTGGATAAACAACCCTGTCGTCTCCTGTGCCTCCGACTAGCCTGATCAGACAGATGCTGTCCTAAACCGAGCCTTGTTCCTCCTGCTGCTGTGACTGCTGCTTTAGCCGTGAATGTCACCAGGAGGCTTAGATTCTTCCCCGATTGCCCTCAAGCTGAAGACACAACATTTTCAGAAAACTCCTTTGGTCTTTGGTGTTTGTAACATCAGGTTGATGCACTCTCTGGCTTAAAGCCTCGGGTTTGCTGATTACGCAAACTACCCAGCAAGAGCAGGGCTTTTTGCCCTAATTGGACCTGACGGCTAACATGCAAATCCATGCAAAAAAAAAGAAAAAGAGTCACAAAAAACACAAAAATGTAGCAAACAAAGACACAAAGTGTATCTTTAAACCAGGCTTATCGCCTGCAGTCATCTGGCACAACATAAAACAACCCATAACTAAATACTGTGTAACAGCTGACCCACAGCCTGGGCCCTGCTGGTCCTCAGAGGTATCCAGAAGTTGCCCATGATGTCCTAAACACCTGATCTGGATGTATCATGTGTGCACAGTTCTTTATTCCACAGCCTGACCTGCATTTGACCCACACACTGGGTCTCCTGGCTTTCACACAAAGGCTACCAAACATCTGCCCTGTGTCTGAAAACAGACTCATACAGCTGGGAAGACATTGGGTGGCCTCACAGAGCGTCTCTCCAAGTGGTGGGTGGCTGAGTGGGTGAGTATGGGCCAACAGCTGCCCTGGTCACTGGAGGACTGAAAGGTGGAGCTGGCTGGCAGCTCACTGGTACCTGGGAAATCTCTGCCCTGCTGTCTGGGACAGGGAGGTCAGCCTCATTTAGCAAATGGATGATATTCAACAAACGCTGCTCATCTAAAGCTACCGAGGTGAGGAAAATAAAATCTGCTACGCACATAAAATTCACAGACAACACCTGCAAGAGATTTAACATACACAGGCCCCCGCCGGAATATGAAAGAAAGAGATGTATTGCATTGAGAAGAGCGTACCGTTACACATTTCCAATTCAAGTACCGTCTCTAAAATGCTACATCAAATGACTGGCTTTGAATAAACCAAAATGAGCATCAGCCAAGTGGGTGCTCACTCCAGCACAGAAAATCATTGCATCAAAAAAAATATGCTGGTTAGTCGAGCCATTTCACAGTCAACAATCACAGAATCAGGACTGTTACTAATCAATGTATTTTAATGAGCTCCCTGTGAATCCCAACAACAGCTGAAACAGAAAAATCTGCTCAAGTTCTCTGGTTCACTCTTTGTACCTTGTGATCTGTTATTCATAGTCTTGCTCTGAAGTCTCCAAGAAATAAAGCAGAGCTTTGATGTTATCCTCTTATTACTGCTGTCTGAGACGAGCCAAATGTTGGGAATCAGATCGCTTGGCTGTCACGTGGACAACCTTCTGCAGCACAAAACATCCGGGATTCAGTGGAAGGTGCTTCAGGATGATTGATTCTGCTCTGTGAAACCAATCACTAATATCTCCTTTGCCATTTGCTGACAAGAAGAATGTTTGATACAGTGAGGTTAGTATCTAGAAAACTGTGTGGGTGTGCATATTACATTCACACTGAACTCTACTCACTACTCCACTTTCAAGCGTCCACCCAAGTAAGCTTAAATACGTAGGTGTGTATGTTCTCTACAATATGTATTTTTTTCTGCAATAGTTTAACCTCGTCTACAGGCAGCTGTGGACTCAGAGGCTACAGCAGCAAAGATGCTACACAAGTATTTCAGAGGAAATGACCCTCCTCTGCCCACAATGTAAATCAATACTTCCCAATATATTTGTCAGTGGTTGGCTGAAAAAAACAACTTGCTTTCCTGTCAGCTTGCCCTCAGGGCTTGTGGTGACAGGTCAAAGAGTCAGCACATGACTCACGGGCAGAGGAGGAGAGACACTCTGAAAAGCCATGCAGAGACCTAATTAACACATGCATTCAAGTGGTATTTCAATTTGGCAGAACGCTGTAATTTACTACAATGCTGCTGACCAGCATGACATGAACAAATGAACCGGGTGCTCCTGACATTCAGTCTTATCTGCTGCCGTAATAAGCAAGAGCTAACACACACATTCAGACATAAATAGAAGTAAATACATGTTTAAGAGCACACACAAAAATCTGATTTAAACAACTACTTCTACACTGTTACTGCTGCAAAATCTACTGCTGTTAGCCTTTGCAACACAATATCCTGTGCTGGATTGTAACAAAGTACATTTACACAAGCACAACCCCAATTAAAAAAAACCCCGAGGTAAAAAAAGAATGCATCAAATTCAGAGTTTATCAGTTTGCACACTATATAGCTTGTCTTTGTACTGTATGCAATTGAATGCATGTTGAAAAGGTTTTGTTTGGTAACAGACAATACAGACAACTGTATTTCTGTACAATTTTGAGGTACTTTTACTTTCCTGGTTAATTACTGGAGTATTTCCACTTTCTGCTACTTTTCTGCAACTCCACGATGATTTAAATGAAAGCTAGTTTTTAATCCACTACATTTATTTGATAACTTCAATTACTTTAGAGATTTTAATACAACATATAATCAACAAATACATGATGATGTATTATTATGGATTAAGATAGGACTTTATTTATCATTTGGTGAAATATGTTAATCTAGTAGTACATGAAGTACAATACAATATTAAAGAAATGTACATACTGTGAATGCATCAATAACTACAACTCAATATGATTCTGAAATCAGCATTCTGCATTATGTGTACTTTTATTTTTTTGAACTTTCAGTATATTTTCATGGTTTTGTAGTTTTTTGATACACTGTCTTTTTACTACTTTTACTTAAGCAAATGATCCCTTGTACTTCTTCCTCCTCTCAGTGTAACTTTGAAGCATTTTACTCTCATTCTTCTGTCAGATTGCTGTCATTAGAGGCGAGCTGCATTTTACAGATGGGGAGAAGCCTTACAGTCATTTGTTTTTAAGACCTAATTAATCTTCATTGTGCTGGGAAACATAGCACCCCAATGCAAAAAGGGTTCCTTCTACACGATAATTGCAGAGAGTCGAGGGGCCTGAGTTTCCCAGACAACAAGGTCTGAAATTTAATTATCTGCTCTTTGGAAAATGTAGAGGAAGAAAGCTACATTGCAAATCTGCACTTTTGGATAAGTAATGTCAGCCTCTTGTTTGAGTAAGCACAGATATCACTGAGCACATCCTCCCTGCTGTCATTACCCAAACAGTCACCTTTGTTACGGCAAAGAAGAGATAATGGCTTTATGTATAAAAACTTCAAAATCGTCATGCAAATGAAGCCTAAACAGTTTTCATCCCTCGACAGTTTATCATCTTACCATGTGCAGAGTAAACCCGATCACTTCCATAGTCCAGTCAGTCACAGGAGTGTTGCTTTACTGCGGTTTTTCTAATCATATCCGTCAAGCTCCATGACATTATAGACCGACTACAACAATAAAGCCAGACTCAGAGCAGCCAAAGACAACACGGACAGGCTGTGGCAACATTAACATTCCGCCGTGTAAAGATCAGGCTTGGAGGGGGAGAAACATCGATAGGATCCCATTAGTTAAGTGTGCCCTTAGGTTACCCGAAATTTGATCAGAGATAGACCTTTTCCTTCCAGACACGAACCATTAGACGTTATGGCAAAAAAAGAAAAGAAAAAAAGAAAGCTGCTCTCCTCATCTGAAACTACTCCTCCTGCACTCCTCCTCCTCCACCTCCTCAGTGGTCGAGGTTGTGCGGCAGGATCAGGATGAGCCCGGTGACGTCAACCTTTTGTTATCACCTTTAACACTTGCCTTTGCAGGTGGGAACACTTTCCTGTGTCGTTAAATTAAGAGGTGCTATTTGCAGCCGGGGAGCGTGCACAACATCTGTATCACGAGTGAAGACGCCTCACACTCTAAATGTGGATATATGCATGCATGTCCTAATGAGTATATCGGATACGAGCAGTGGGAGACAACTTGGTGACAGCTATAGCCTACTTTGATTAAGACAACCACACTTCCAACTCCATCCACAGCTGGCTTCTTCCAGGAAGGGAACTTGGAATTACATCAACTATCTGCACCAGGTTCATTAAAATCATAAAAATTAAGATATAATAATGATTTGGCAGGTAAAGGGATTTGTGCTTAATCCTCACTGGTTGTTGCCATAATGCAAAAAACAACTAGCTAAACAGCTCAACTACACTTTCATTCAGAAAACACCTGCTTTTTGACAACAATTTATGGCTCCTTTAGTGCCTCAATAAAATATTTTTGGCTCATAAAAAGACAGTTGAGCCGCGATGTTTTGCAGAACATATAGAGGCAATACAGGGGAGCAGTACAGTAGCTATAAAGCTGCATGTTGCCAGTCAGTGTGCCAGCTGACTGCCCAGGCTCCTGGCTAGCTAACCTAGCCAGCCAGTCTGAAACATACACAGTCCCATTGTTGCCTCCTCAAGCTTTCCTAATATTAATGCCACAATTAAAGAGGATGTCACACAGTATCGGGCGGCGCCCGTGTTATTAAGATACAACTACTTACTCTCCGTTTGCCTCTGCGAAAGGCATCGTTTAGTACGTCGCCATGGTTTAAAACGGACAGATTTTCTCCCGTTGCCCTGCGCTGCCGAATCACTGCTGCTGCTGCTGTCTGCGGCAGCAACTTCCGGCGCATGCGCAGTACCTGGGACCGTTCCAGACTGCGCTGTGCTCTGCGCAGGACAGCCGAGTGGTTTAAAGGGACAGTCAGCGTGGAGTTTAATTGGACGACTTAATATTTGTAGGACGCTCGCCAAGTGGAAGGTGAAATTAGTGAAATAAAATTTTAAATAATTGTGCCAGCAGTATAACAACAATAATACACGTAAAAGCTTGTAATATATTGCATATATTCAGATATGGTTACAGGGACAGTTCACCAAACAAAATACAAAACTCAAAAATACAAAACTGAAAAAGACATGTTTTGTTGTCTTGTGCTATTTGACCACCTAGATTTTTTGGTTAAGATAAGATAATATATTCCTTTATATATTAGTCCCAAAACATGGACATTTCCAGTGTTACAGCAGCAAAAAGTGTAGAGTAACAATAGAAAGAAGCATCAATTAAATACAAATGAATACTTTAAACAATAAGAAATATAAAATTAGGAACAATATATACAATTTAAATACACTTGAAATTGCACCATTACACAGAGAAAATTGTATAAAAGAGATATCAGCTGTAGAGATGTCTACTTGTCAAATATATTGGAAATAGTAAAAAAGTGCCATCTAGATGTATTATATTGGAGAATAGGCAGACATCTCTATAGCTGATATTGCCAACATGTGGCATTCATATTATAATGATCTAGTGTGATAAATAAACTATGGGCAAATTAAAAAAAAAAATGAAATATCAAATTGTGAATAAGGGGTGAACTGTCCCTTTAAGAAGCTCTATCAGTAGAGATACTAAAAAGTTTAATTCATTCATTTTTTATGCAAAATAATAGGAATAATGACAATTTAATGCAGAGCTTTGCTATAGCCTGAAGTGGCCAGTGTTGGAAAGTAATTGAATATATTTAGAGAAAACTGATTTTAGGCCTATTTATGTAACATTTTGACATCCTTTAACTACATTATGCTTATGCTTTCTCTCCACTTGATGGATTTGACAGCTGTGGACATTAGCTTCTTTGATAACTGAGGTTTTACAAAGCAAAATATGTATAGTCAGTTATGATGTGTTGTTATTTGATTATATGAATAAGCTTCACAACAGGTTAAGGAGTAGTTAAAGCTGGCACCACCTCAGCCAGCTATGACATGAAATTGCTGTTTTAAATGCAAAAATGATAATACTAGAACCATTATAAGATATATACAATTATTATAACATTGTGAAAGGCCATTCTGAATAATGCCTAGGCTACTTTTAGATAAGACACTTCATTGGGTAAAACTGAATAAGTCTCTTACTTTAAAGGAGTGCATTCTGGTATTGTAAGGACCTGAATATATATTACATATATATACATACAATTTGTATTTAACAATATAATAATTGTCCTCTCAATACACTTAGTTTACATGACATATGAATGAATGTTACTAATCTGTCATGCATTCATCATTTAATGACAATAATTCTTTCTTGCATCAACATCTTTCTTTTACCTTACAAATATTGCTTGTTCATGCTCTGGACGCAGTGTAATACTCATCTGGTGCACTGACACAAGCTTTGCCTTGAGCTGTAATACCATTGCATTTTGCATCATTGTGCTCTTCACATATTGTATTATGAATCTTGTTGGGGAAGATAAAACCCAGCGAGAAGACTCTGCGGTCAATAGTGTCACATGCTTTGTGATTTGATGAAAGGTTCTATTTGTGCAGCCTGATGTGTATAGCTCCCTAATCAAACACTTATATTTCTGTGACAACTAAAATAAATTACTCCATTACAACCACCCACCTGCCCTCTCCACAGTATTGATACCATTTTATTACCAGAGAGAGACAGATGGACAATACTGAACACTGTGGCAAGTTACAGGAATGCTGGAGAATGTGTGCTTGCGGCCATGTAATGTCATGTCAGGTTAGAACCTGCACAAAAGTAATCAAATAAGATGATTAGAGAGAAAATTACACGTGTTCAGCTCCACAAACATTTCTGTGAAGGATAACTCAGAGGACTGGCTTCTAGTATGGACCAGGCTTATTACAATACTCCAGCCAATTTAGGCCTGCAAGCTTCACTTCCCTCATCAGCAAGTGAAAGAGGGGAGAATTTGGTCTGAAAGCCCAATCACACACAGCGCTCTGAGTTCAGCAGGTGGGGAAGTAGCAGCAGCAGGCTCCATCACGCAATAATACAAAGTTAATGATGCAGAATGGTGTCTTTCTCCATACCAAAGAAGACGTCAATACAGGATGTTTAAGAACGCTGTTCCTAATTACGCTTTTTAAATTCACCAGTGACGTGATTGATGATTTCAAAGAGAGGCATTATTGATCCACTTCACAGACAAGTCCCATCGATTGCAAGTCTAGAATGAATAAAAGTTTTTTTCCCCTTTATCTCCCCCACTGAGCAAGAGATTGTACAATCAGAGCATCAGTGTGACCTATATGGGTAGTTTGGGAGCTAAATCACCTCTTTTAAAAAAGCAGCCCGAGCAAGGACGTATGGAGCCGTGATTGCTGAATCGTGGGACCTTGGAGGACCTTCAGGGCATCGCATAAGACCCAACATTTAAATCTGGCTGCTTTCTCATTTATCAAGTGTGCAAATTCATCCATCCACTCATTAATCTGTGGGATCCTTTACAAATAGCTTATCTGCGTTGGAGTCCTCAGCATGAAAAAGTTCAGGAGCTGCTGTTTTATAGACACTCAGCCAGCTGTGCAGCATCACGCCTCTCACTGCAATCAGCGGTGATGGAGTGATGGATGCTCCGACGTGCTGACAGATTGTTCTCTACCACCTCTGCTCCCTGTTAACATGCCCCATGGCTCATGCTTATTATTCTATGGACTTTGTTTTTCCTCATAAGCAGCCAGATCCTTCTGAGCTGCCAGTTATTGCATGCTTATTCCCTGGTGGACTCAGGGCAGGGGCAGTCCCCTTGGTGCCCTATGGATTAAAAAACAAAACAAAAAACAAGCAAAAGTGCCCTAATGGTAGATGAAAAATGATCTCCTAGTATCTTCTAGGATGTCCTTGTGGTGGGGAGAACATTATGAAATGTCTTCTAAGGTGCCTATAAACAGAGAAAACATTATAACGTGCTATCTAAGTGTCTTCCAGGTTGCCTTTCCAGTGGAGAAAATATGAAAAAGATCCTTCTAGGATGGCCTTGATATTAAGACGTTGCAGTGCCATATAGGCTGATGAATGCTTTATGACAGCTTTATTACCCCTTTTCAACCAAAGCATTTCCAGGGCCGGTTCGGAGACAGTACCTATAAAAAAGAACCAGCTCTCGGCCGGGAAAACTGGCTCCAGAGCGGCACCGACTCTTTGCTGGTCTTGAACCACGAACCACACAAACGGGCTAGCGCTAGCAGGCTAATGCTACAACAAAGTCCAACAATAACATGTAATAATAAGATGTCGTGTTTGAATGCCAGTGCAACATTTGTAAAAGATGATGTAGTCTCTATGTAGTTGTTACTATACATGCTGAGAGAGCAGAGACGTATACAAACATATATAATGATGTAATGACGTGGCTCGAGCCTGTCAAGCCCACCACATGCAGCTGGTGCCATTTCTTTTTTTTTTGCCCTGCGCCTCATACAGCCTGAGTTCGCCACTGCAGCTAGTGTTATTAGCGAATCAACAAGAGAGGCAGCCAGTGCGCAGGCTGATGTGGCAAAAATTCTGACATCACCTCCATAAAGATTCTGCATATTCAGGGAGATTTGACCTATTCCCTATCAATACAAGGTGTTCTGTTAGATTTACAGAAAACAAGATTGATTAGGAATCAACGGCACAGTGAGTTGCAGCAGCAGAGGGAGGTTTTCCATCACACCATGCTGAATCTCATTGGCAAGTGCACTTCAAATGGCAAAGTGGGCTACAGCTTATGATTAAATGGTCTGCAGGCGAAGCCTTTTTGTCTTTTTTTTTATTTTGAGAGAGAGAGAGAGAGCTCTTTCTGAAGGCCAAAGTTAATGCAGTCATAGAAAGAACTCTGATACACTCCCACGTGAAATGGCCATGTGAGGAAAGCCCGGAGGGAGAAAAGGCCTTGAATGAATTTGAGAGGGAGAGAGAGGGAGAGTGGGAGGGAGAGAGATAGAGAGAAAGTTCAAACATTACTGATCCTCAAATATCCTTTTGGTTTCTGGTTCAATTGGAATTCGACAGTAAGTGTCTGCTAAAAGCTCCATTTTTGTTGCCCTTCCATTGCTGCTGAGCTTTTAGAGTTAGATGATGACAGATTGTGAGCTACCTGATATCCTTCATCATCCTCCCCAGTGGAGGTGTTTGTTCCGCCCCGAGCAAGTCCTCGAGGACTAACAAACAGCCGGCATGTTTGATGGACTACGGGGAGACATCTGCTCTGCCTGGCTTTGCCATACACAATGAAAACAACATGTTACAGTAATCAATCAATATGCAAACTGTGTCCTTTTAGTCTGATGATTAACCTTACAGACGTCATTATATCAGCTAGTCATTGTAAATTATACTGAAGAGCTGCAGGGTGTGGGAGCGTGCAGTGTTTTCCTCAGGTTGCCGTATTGCTTTAAGCGTGGCTGATGTTCAATATATCCTCAACAACATTGTCACAACTGTGCTGCGAGCACCCTCGGGGGATCAGCTCTGTTCTGTGTACTCAAGGGACGAAAGGGAAAGAAAAAGTCCGCACAGTGCAATCTGATTTGTGGTTATGGGCGCACCATCCCTCACAAAGTAATCTAGAGAATATCACCCCAGCCAAAAGATCCTTTGAGCGCTGTCATCCATTTTAAACTATGAGTTGCTCATGTCGGCAGATGTGTTTGTGCATTGTGATGAGCTGATTTGGAATTGCCCTCGGCTGATTTTAGCCTGTGAATATCCTGCTGGCTGTAGACAGGTGGTTCCCACACAGGGGCCCCAGAGGTCTACTGGGAGTTACATGGGGGTTTTCTGCAAAATTATACATCACATTTAGTTTTTTTATTTCACAAATGAATGTACAAAATAAGCATATGCATTTTTGCATATGAAAAAAACAAACTCTGTAACACAGCTTTTCCCAATTGAATGTTTTCCCCTCTCTGCTCAGTTTAGTTTTCTGTCCAATACCTTAGCTCTCATTATTTCTGTCCTCAGTGTTTTGCTCCTATGCAATCACTTTGTGGCCACTGAGTCTCTGATCTGTCATTTTTGATTGAGCAATTGAAGCATATTCTAATGGTGCAGTCTTTGTTGTGTCTCTTGAGTCTCCTAAGATAGGAATGTGGGTAAATATCAACATGCACATTAAGGTAACCTGTGTCAAATTGTGTGAAACAAGAGACATATTAATCTGTCCTCATTTGTACAGCAGCTGGTTGTTTCACTTTTCAGTTTTACCTTATAATGACCCTTTCTGTTTGTTAGTTTGTACTTTTTTAATATGATATTTTTCTGTAGTTTTAATTCCTTTTTCTGAGTATCCTTCTGTAAACTAAACTACAGTTATCCCAAAGGGTAGCTTTGCAGTAGTTTAGCTACTTCCCCTGTGAAGTAACTTGCAACTTGCCAAGCTTTGCTTTTAAAGCAGCCTCCACAACACTTGAATAACATTTTGCATTCAGGAGTTTAAGTTGTTATGGACTTGTTTAGACAACAGTACTGCTCAAAAGTAAAATGTCCTAATACGTCTTCTATCACTGGGTTGTTACCATAGATTGTATAGGTTGTTACAGACAGTAGGCCTGGTTACTGTAGGATGAAGAGACGTGTAGTGGACGCACTGGTCGCCAGGGGGCGGTGTAGCGTCCACCCACTTCTCTGTGAGGACGCTCTTCCTAGCGGAAATAGTTTCTCTTTGGTCAAAGCAACATGGTTTCACCCTGTAGGCAATGTGAACGTAAACAAGCGACTCACCTCTGAAACGACAATCCAACCATATCCTCAAAAATACGATCCTGGCTGCTGTCAAAGCTCAATGGCTCTCAGAGCGGGTTTTCGGTTTGTCAGAGACTCCGCCGTCCTCTCCAGACAGCTCGCCGTGTCTGCTCGACAGGAAAGTGCGTCATGGTTTCTCACGGGTGAGAAGTGTTATAAGTGTTTCCACTAATAATGTTTATCTTATTTCATAGTAAGGAAATATGTTACTAGGCTACTAGTAAAGCACGAGGTGCACACAAGCACAAGAAGGTGAAGCCTTAAAATAGCTTGAATACTGTCCAAGCCAAAGTAATATTCAGCCTTCATGTAATTTACAATAATGTAAAATCGAGAAAAGTGGCAGATCCTCACATTTGAGCAAATCAAACCCAGAAATATACATACATAAACAATTAATCAGGTATCAAAATGATCATCGATTTGCCAATTGACAAACTGTTTCAGTTGTCGATGCTTATTACAGCAAATAAAAGCAACAACTTCATGGCTCTAAAGCTACAAGCAGACTTTCATTAAGACATGTCATTTTTGTGTTCCGTGATTAATCTTATGAATGAGTTTAGGGTGAGGAGCATCTAAATGCATTAATAAACTGTGTCATATTAACATCCAAGTAAGCATAATTAATCAGGGACCTCTCAGCCCTGCTGGCAGCAAAGTGATGGAGATGTTGATGTCTTTACAGGAAATGCTGCCTGCAGCCGAGCAGGGAGGAACGGATTTATCTTCACTCCTGCTTGTTTTATTACATCAAAGGCATTACTCAACAGACTGATGAAAGGCAAAGCATTGGAGGAAAACAGCAGTTTATATCGCCTACCAGCCTCTGTGCCGCCGGACAGCGGTAATCAGACCACTGCCTCAGAGATTTACATCCCTCAACTCATCTGATCATCCATTCCTCTAAATTCTGCTGATGTCATCCTGCCATCAATCTCATGTTGTCATTCCTTTGCTTTTTTTTGTCTGTCTAATGATTTCATTTTGTTTGTGTGTTTTCAGTTGAACAGGTATCTTTGTTACTGAGACATCCGGATCAGCCTGAAAACTCAAAGGTTTTGAAAGTGGCCATTATAGGAGCACCAAATGCTGGGAAGTCCACTCTGTCCAATCAGCTCCTTGACAGAAAGGTGAATGTCTCAGACATCTCTCTTTTAAAAGTGCACACTATAATGTATCTGTGTAACTGAGGAGGAAGTGGTCACTTTGTAAAGCCTGTGCTTTTTTCTTTAAGGTGTTTGCTGTGTCCAAGAAGGTACACACTACCCGGTCCCGTGCACTGGGTGTCCTAACAGAGGACGATACACAGATAGTAAGAGCTTCCTCATGTCTCTTCTGTCCTAATTATAGAATATTATTTAATTAGTTAATACACGTGTGTGTGTTTCTTTATAGATTTTACTGGACACCCCTGGTCTCACTACGGTGTCAAAGGTTAAAAGGTGCCTTTCTTTTTTTTTACGTTTTTACATTTTTACAAGTCTTCAGTCTTTAGCATTGTTATTATACACTTTGATATATGAACCTCTGTTTCCACAGACACCAGCTGGAGAAGTCTTTGCTCGTGGATCCCTGGAACACAGTTAAAGAAGCTGATCTAAGTATGATATCCATTAGCTCTGAGCCTTTTTTATTAAGTTTAACCTGAGCTGCAGTTTTCTTTTGATTTGCTTTCGTGTCACAGAGTTAATGCTAAGCGAGAAATGTAGTGCTGACTCTCACTCACGTGTCCGTTCCCAGTTGTCGTCTTGGTGGATGTGTCAGACAGATGCATGTGCAGCAGGCTGGACTTTGAGGTGCTCAAATGCCTGACCCAGCACTCCGGCACCCCTGCAATCCTGGTCCTCAATAAGGTATTCCTCCCCAGAATGATGCCTGAAAAATATAGAAAATATGAAATTTTGAACATTTCCCAAAACGCTGAAAGAAATGTTCACATACACTGAAGAGCCAAATGTCTTCACTGACGTCTCTCTGTTTCTCAGGTGGACCTGGTTAAGGCGAAGGACAGGCTGCTGGATATCACATCAGATTTGACATGTGGAGTGGTGAATGGACGCAGGTTGCGCGTCAGGCCGGTAATCAAGCCTCCATGGGCTGAAAAAAGACCAGAGAGGAATTTATCACATGACAACGACAAAGAGGAGCTTGATAGCAGCAATGACCCAAACTCTACGCTGAGCAAAGATCAGCTGAAGGAGCTGAAGAGCCAGCAGGGCTGGCCTCACTTCAAGGACGTCTTCATGCTCAACTCTCTGGACAGAGAGGACGCGGAGACGCTGAAGGTAGACTTTGGTCAAAGCAGGGGAAAATGTGAACAGGATGCATGTCGCTATCATAAATTCTTCTATTATAATACCTTTGGATGAAAACAAACATGCTTTTATCTCGTCATTGTAGAACTACTTTATGGTTGCGGCCAAGCCAGGATCATGGAAGTACCACAGTGAGGTCCTGACAGACCAGAGTCCAGAGGAAGTCTGCAACAACCTCATCAGAGAGAAGCTGCTGGAGTGTCTGCCTCAGGAAGTGCCCTATTCAATAACACAGGTGATGATGAGCTGCAGCATGAGTCAACTGTTCTCAATTGTCACGGGTTCCTGACAAACTATTAAACACGTGAATAGAAATGCTAAATTCTGACACAGATACCCCTTTTCTGTTCCAGTTGGCTCACCCAGTTTTGAACTGTTCTGAGCTGTTTTAGTATGCACGTGTATCATCAATGATTTATCCACACTTGTCTTTTAATAAGAATAAAAACCTGTAATGACAAAACACAAGCCTGCAGGTAATCAGTGTGAATTCCCATCCTGCTACTACTATTAATTTCAGTCGTGCAATGAGCAGTGATGGTGATGTCACATCCTTCATTACACACTTCTGGCAGAAACATGAATTGGTTTGCAAGATAGCACCGAGGTTCCACAAACCTTGAGGTTCCAGTTCAAAACCCGGAGCTAATTGGTGGAAAAAGGATGTTACATGTCCCAGTTAAGCTCATCTGGAAGAGATCTTTAATGCCATTTCAAAGAATCGTTGGATATATAGTGGTGGTCCCTGCTCTGAGCCCTGTTCCACACTGACCTACACTCTGACTCTTGTAGAAGCGAGTACATTGTTAATATGTAAATGTTTCTGTTTCAGTCTATTGAACTCTGGCAAGAAGGAGAAAACGGAGACCTCAATATTTCTGTGAAACTTTATGCCAAGAAAGATTCTCACGTTGTAAGTGCTCTTCACTCATTCATGGCTTTTTGAGATGTGTGTGTGTTTGTGTTGTTAACGTGCTGTTTGTGCAGCTGCATGTTTAAAGCCTTGTTTTGGTTTAACCATCTGCTATTGGTCTGGTGATGATTTAGCCTCTGGGGGCAACAACTGAAATTTCTGCAGTTCTGGGTAACAGATAACCAGAACAAGACGTCGTCTCCTGTGTGTCTGTCATTGATTAGTCTGATCAGCAGCTTGAGACATGAGGAAGCAGTTTGAGTTGAGAGATGTTGTCTAATCTCTTTGAACAGATATCTGCATATGAGTGTAGGTAAATGTCGAGAGATCGTATATAGAGATTAGTTTTAGCATACATTTTATTTTACTTGGCTTATTTAATGTCAAGTGACAAATATCAACCTGCACAACTTGTGTGTTTGGCCGTTTGTTATCACAAGCAGGACAACTGATCAAATATTGGCCAGTTAGAAGTAATATAGATGCAGCAAGAACAAACTAATCCCAAAGAAATATCACGGCTCCCTGCAGGCACGTGAAATCTTCCTCCACCTGTAGCCTCTTTGATGGCTTCAGGTATTTTAATTCCCATTTCCACATACCTCGACTCTCCTTTCTTCTTGTATTTTTAACTTGTAAATATTTGAGCAGCCTTTCTGAATCATACATATTTGATGGGAGAGAATATTTGAAGCTACATGAAATGTTTCAAGGCCAGCGACCTCCGAGGCTCGGGCCATTCCTTCGCTTTTACATTCAACCACAGAAATGTTCATAAGGAAGAACTCACAGGTTGAAAGTCTTTTTTTTTAATGAAAAGTTCCCGGTACGGAGCTATGACTACATCGGAAACTACATTTTTGATGAATGAGCTTTCAACAGAGTGGATAAAGCTTCTTTTACTGTGTTTTAATCTTTGCCAAGTTCTCTTCAGGTTCACATGTTTTTTATTATTGCTCAAATAAATCTATTATCACACAGTTTGAATGAATACAGTGAAAAACTAATCCACAGAAGTATTTTGGGTTCATGAAAGCCTGCATAACTCAGATACACTGAATAAAACCCGTCCCCGTCTATTCACTGGTGCTGATGTTGCCGTCTTCTTGTGTCCACAGAAGATGGTGATTGGCGCGAACGGTCAGGTGGTGTCGCGGATGGCCCAAGAGGCGAGCGAGGACCTGAGCCGCGTCTTCCTGAGAGAAGTCAAACTGAAGCTCTCAGTCAAGCTGAAGAAGTGATCAGGATGGAAAGACTTTCAAGAGGAAGAGGTGGAAACACATCCTGCTGGGTTTGAGATGACTCTGTTTGTGTTTTCCTCTGCGAAGGACCGACCTGAAGAGTCAACAAAGAATGAGATCTCATCAAGAGTGGCGTGGAGCTGTGCGGCGGCATGTATCCACAGTCCCAGAGCTCCCGCTAAGACGGACCTGTTTGAAGGAAACAAAGTGTGCTCCAAATGTTGACTTTTGCACCCTCTGTCGTCATGCATCAGCAGCCTCCTTTCATGCAGTCTCATAAGACATTATTAAAGATTTTTATGCGGAGGTGCTACCTGCTGTTATTTTAAAAAAGGGTGCCCCAACTTTGAAGAAATGTGACACATCTAAATTGGTGCTGAAGAGCAGAAAATATATATCCATTAAAAGCAGCTTACCCAAGCTGCAAAATAGAATTATTGGCGTTTATTGAGCGGAGATATATTTTCGGCAACAAACATGACACAGACTGTCATCAAATGGATGTTTTGACACAAGTTTGACAGTGTGTTCATGGCTGAGCAGGTTTGGCGAGCTGTGAAAAGGCCGATGGTTTATCTTTGGCTCTCAGAGCTTTTTACTTGGCGGGCGCCTCGCGCCTAGCGGGACCTGCACAGTCATGTTCACTCAAATGTCCCTGATGTACCATCCACCCCTGTTCCCTCCACTCCCACATCACTTTAGCCTTCTCCACTGCCTTTGAAGTGTGGCCATCCATCCCTGCGACTATCACTTTTTGTTCCGCTGCTTTCTTTCCCCTTTTTTCCCCCCCTCTCCTCCTCCCCCTGCTTTTTTGGCTCTTATAAAGCCCGGCTCTGCCCCCGAGGGCTGAATTGTCTCCCTAATGGATGGCAAAATGGAGCACTAACCTGATGCTAAAATGGGTCAGATAATGGTGATTGGATTCATTCCGGCTGCCTGTGAGTTAACTCGACGGTTACTCTATCCGGGGCATCTTGATGAATAACCAGCTAGTGGCCTGGAGCGAGGGCGACAGGAGGGAGGGAGAGGCCTTGAATGTCTCACAGAAGCTGTGTCAGCCCCTCGAGCTCTCCCTGCTCTCTGCAGCGGCTGCTTCCCAGTGATTAGATAAGCCGGCTGCGCAGCAGAGATCACCACTTAGACAAGCCAACTGCTGCTCGAAAATATTATAGGTCTTGTACGTTAGCCAACACTTTAAATAAATCCTTAAAATATACCATTTAGGAGGTTGAATCCTGATTTAATTGTGTTTCGACCAAAAATAATGAGACACTCGTTTGTTTTGCAGCCAAAAGCTTTATTTTAACCACAAGTATGTGTAAAAAAAATAACATAACATGATGTCTTCTTCATTCGTAACACATCAGTCACCAGCTTTCTTCATCGTCCTGTCCAGATGACATTGAGCGAGGGCCATGTAACCCTTACCATTACTGAAACTCAGTAATGGTAACGGTTTGACGGCCCTCCTCTGCAGAGTGCAGGCGGTTAGGTGTGAGCGTGCGTTGGTCGTGCCGGTGAGGGAATGAAACCCTGGATAGTACATCATCTATACTGTAGTGTCTCTTTAATAAACTTACAGTATAAGATGATATCCTCTCCAGGGCACAAGACAGAGCAGTTAGCGTTGAGTTCCTGACGTGTTTGCATCTGCAAGGCAAAGGTAGACGGCTCATTAGTGATGCGCACAGTGAAGGTCAACCAATGAAAATGTTAATCATATGGTAAAGATGCTATTTTTAAGAAAGGCGTGTATGCAAATGTCAGTCGGAAGAAAATCCCCTTTTTACTAATAAAATATTGTATAAAACCTCCTTAATCCTGCAGCAGCTTCTCTGTCAGCAACATGAGGCCTCAGTCTCTGTCAGTCGTACTCACCTTTTGGAAAGCTGTGTGCCGTCCTCCATGTTTTTTGTCGTCCATGTGTCCACGTCTGGAGCTCCTCACTGGTCTGCGTGCTGGGCTCCGACACTTAAAGGCCTCAGCTCATTAGCATAATGTGATGACATCTGGGGTGGACCAGACAGCACAGGGTGAACTTTTTCTTATCTGGTCCTGGCCTGATCGCCTCTGGTCTAATGATTGCCCACACCCTTATTACACCCCACTGGAAAATTACACAATTTATTTCTGCTATGTATGTATGTATGCACACATATGGTATTTTAATCGAAAACTGTAGGCAGAAGCAACAATCTGTGCACACATAAGTAATATATAAAAGTATTTCATTCATTCATTCATATCAGAGGAAAAACTTCATTTATTGAACATTTTTTTGTTTAAAAAAAAGGTTTGGTTATATAATGTCAACCAGAGGATTTACAGAAGACGCATATCACAACAAAATCAGCTGCTTATAGAAAGAAAGAAACAGGCAGAAATAAGCAGAAATAAAAACATTCAGGTCCAAATATGTTTTTTTGAATGTTTTCAAGGTGAGAACGATGCTTGACCTTGATTATACTTGCAATAACTTTCAACCTAACCTGGTGCTTCATCTGCACAATCACTCATGAAAACCATTTAAAAGTTGAAATGAAATAGAGACTCACAGCTGGCGAGCTATGCCAGCTAACAGCGTGACATGTCCCCTGCTGATCCTTTACTCAAGAAATAAGGCAGGTAAAATAAAGTCAAAAGAGCATTTATAGTAACAATGTAGATGTGATGATAAAAGCTCTGAGAGTCTGGAATCTTTTGGTTTAGGTACCTTGAAAGTGCTGAAAAAGTGTTCAAACACAGCTGATCAAGAGAGTCTTTACTACTGAGGGAGTCTAACTTTATTTTTCCCTTACCAACTGGATCAAATGTATATAGATAGAAAGATATATAAATCAACAAATGAATGAATTGATTGATTTTGAACATGCAAATTAGTTAAAAAACAAACAAAACGAACCATAAATACAGCAAACTATCAACATAAAACAACAAAATATATAAATATTAAATGACCTCATATATATGTGTGTGTGTGTGTGTGTGTGTGTTTCATAAGTTTTAACTGACATCTCTCACCTTTAAAGTGCAACACTTTCCGTGGAGCTGATCTTTACACATGAATCATTTTGACTCATCAGCAGCAATATAAATACTTTCCAAGAACAACTCAACATTTCTCATATTTCCCCAAATATTCCTCATTTCCAGACCACTTTACACACTTTAGTTGTGAGTTTTGACCTTTCCTGGTCAAACATTTCTAATTAAAAGCAGCCAGCAGCGAGCCAAAACAGAGTTTCTTCATCATCCATTAAAAAGCCTGGAGCTTTATCTCACAATGTGCTAATACATCTAAAGTCCTCTGAATCTCGTAGCTCCTAGATTTATGTGCGGTAGTTTCATGGATTGGGATTTAATGCTGCGATATGTCAGCTGATGTCATGTTATCTGACTTATTAAAGTATTTTTCATGCGCTCAGCTAGATTCCAGGATATGGAGAGCCGGGATCTGTTTTTTATGAGATATGTCATACGGACACCGCGTGTCACATTCACAGCTTCAAATCGTGCCTGGACGGAGATAACTGCAGTTTGTCTTTAATCCCTGACAGTTTGTCCCTTTCATAATGGACTGACAGTTTGTCCTTTATATAACAGACTGTCTTTGTGGAGAAAATAAGTCTTTGCTCTTTCACCTTCTGCTAGAAACTCTGGACTCTGGATTTACCCAAAAACACACAATATGGCCTCTTGTTTTTGTTTTTTAATAAATTATCTTTTTACTGATGCAGGTCATTACCACCAAAATATTCAGAGTATTCTCACGTCTTCAGGCAGCACTACACCACAACTTTAAGGTCAACTTCATTCATCACAGTTAGTGCAAACCTACACAGGAACTGTAATTATTAATATTACCACGTCTCTGTTTATGGATGCTGTGTATGAACTGCGACAGTTCTTTAGTAATTTCTGAGTTAGGTTGGGGGCATGGCCGTTACCACGGTAACACACTCCCTGGTTAGGGTGTGGGAGCTGGTTTAGGGGTGTGAGAGGTCCTCCTGTGGGAGCAGATAAAGATGGAGGACAGACTATCTGGGTGGTCTGGTTTCACAGCAGCTCTTTATCTGCTGCAGCAATGCACAAACTTTCTGCACATTTCCATTTGCATGCAGAGATAGGTTTATATTCCTCACCACATGTAGAGACGAAAAGGGAGGAAGCAACAGTCGTACACGAAGCGATCAGGGGAGACTTGATGGGAGTTGATTAAACTGCGAGATGAAGGGGAGAAAAGCTTTCTCTTATTGTTTTCTTAAAATGCAACCTTAAAGCCATTACATCATGTCTCAGCCTCACCCTCCTCTCCCCCATCCCTGCCTCAGATTACAACAAAACGAGCATTACAGTTGTATGTCTCCACTCCAGCAAGTAAAGCTACAGTTCACATCGTTTCTGTTCAGACTCATTTGTAGCCACGACAATTCTTTAAATACAAAATTCAAGTTCTGAAATCTGGCTGCTGATTTGATGTTTTGAATATAAAATGACATCACTTTTAATCCTTGATTTGATGTTTGTGTGTAATTTGAGTGAATGAATCCTTAAATTATGGCAACAAATGTATGTTGTATGACCTCACAGTGACCTTGACTTTCAAAAAATTGAAGCCATTCAACCTGAAGTCTAAGTGGACATTTTTTGCCAAATTTAAGGAAATTCCCTCAAGAGACAGACATTCATAAGGTCAAGGTGACCTCGACCTTTGACCTCCTAAACCTATTACAGTTTATCATTTAGTCAAATTCCTGAGACGGAAGGACAAACCGACTGCATGATGCCTCTGGCCACGACTGTCGCCAGCACAGAGGTATAAATACATCGCTGTGGAAATAAGGTTTAATACAAGCACTAATTAAGAACTGGGTAAGACAGAAAAAACTAAGCGAGACATTATTAAAGAGTTTGATTTGGATCATCCTCCAGGGCAACATGAGTATCTGGAGTTAAAAGAAAAACAGAGTGAATATTTCATTTCTGAACTTTCATTTGAACTTTTTTAATCAATCTGACAGCAGTTCACATTTCCACTTCACAGCTTTAAAACATCAGGCCGGGAGTATTTTTATTTTAATAATAGGACTGTGTGTCCTGTAGGAAGGCCTCGATGATTTCAAGTCTGTTGGTAAATTGCTGCACTTATTTCACCTTTTTCTATTTATAGAGAGGAAAAAGCCTTTTATCAATGAAGCTAAAACAAAAAACAGCAACTACTTATAGAAGATATGGAATATAAACACATACATTAACCCAAGTTCTGTGCATAGGCTTGAGTATATCTGCTCTTTATTTCAGATGGAAATGTTGCACTTTGTACTCCATTACTTTTATATGCCACCTATAATTACTGGCTAATTTTGTATAAGTATCAACAACTAATAATATCTTATTAGTTCATCAGTTACAGTGGACTTTTTACTGCTTTTACTTTTGATTCATTGAGTGATAATATTTTTTATTTAAACAGGATTTTGTATGTAGGACCTTACCTTTACTGTTTACATTATTCATAGCAGTAATAGAAGTGGAAGAGGCAATACAAGCAGCTGTAATATTTGTAGAAGCGGCTGTAATATTTGTCGTTTTTATGGTTATTATTTATGTACACCAGCAGTTTGTTGCAGCAGTATTTGGCTGTTTGAGATGACTGCCCTCTGCAGGTTTGATATGAACTGTCTCTGTCTCTGTCCACATCAGCTGCTGGGGGACAGGAAAGTTCTGCAGACATGCCACCTTCACATAAAAAAAGACTGACACCAAAGTCTCTCCTTTAATTTCATTTTCTTCATTTATATGGATCAGCACTTCTGTAAACGTGCCAGTGACTTAATTTTCCACAGCAGTCATTTGGCAAGATGTCGTGCAGCTAATGAAGTGACAGATTAAAGAACACAAACATAGCTCAGTCAGATGCCAAAATGACAACAATAGCATCAAAGTCGGCCTTCTCAAGATAGAACATAAATCATGCAGAACAGGAAGCAGCCAAATGTGCTACAATAAAATAATATCATCCACTATTCAGTTTATGAAGTCATGCAAAGCGATATGAAACAGCAGAGCACTAATGAACAGTCGTGTTAATAGCCACATTTTGCACACATTATCCATTACTGAGCAGCTTTAACCCATTAACAGTAAGTCCCATGTGCCAAAGACTAATTATAGTAGGAAACCCACAGCTGTATCTCAGAAACTACTGAAACACAATCAAGTATTTGGTATCAGTCAACTCATAAGCTGAATATCAAAGATAAACATATATGCAGAAATACTATAGAAGTGTTTTTTCCTTATTTTCAACAGATCCAGACTTGAGGAATAACATTCACTGCAAACAAACCCATTTGGTTGAAGGGAGAAATGGACATGGTGCTTTTCTAGTTACATATGTGTTCCATCATAGTTTTGATGTCTTCAACATTAATCTACAATGTAGAAAATATAATCAAAATAAAGAAAAACCATTGAATGAGAATGTGCGTCTAAATGTTTGACTGCCAACCAATGGGCCTCATACAAGAACATTTTTGCATTCTTATTTTATGTTTGGCACAAAACCTCTTCAAAGGAATGAAATATACCATTCTGGAAAAAAAATAAAATAAAATCAAAAAGTCTGGACCACTCATAAATGGTTTGTGCCCAAAAGAAAATTCAAAATATGAGGAAAAGAAAGAGAATGGGGCAAATTCTCATAGACCAAGAAGGAATGTGTTTGTATGATTGGTTGTTGCTTGAGGCTCATTGATAGCAATTCTAATAAAATGCTGATAAAACAGTTATGTATGAAGAATTGTAAGTACATATTTCCATACATACCCAAGACCTGCATGACAACTGTTATAATACCGTTTTTATTCTAATCATCATACTCATTCATGATGTAAAACACTTCATCATGACCTCTGACAGTGAGGATGTAGACACATTTGTACCTGCTTAACCAAAACTTTCCATCTATTCTGTAACAGAGAGACAGCGAGGCCAACACGAAGTGGTATAACATTTATTATAGGGTGGCACACAACACTGAATAACATGAACACATGCTTGAAATGCCATGCTGGATCAGTTTACCAAAGGCCAGTGTAACATGAGTTAGATAAGTCCACAATATACTTTGAAGATTATTCCCAAGACAGAAGACAGATGGACACGTTTCAGATGAAGAGTTAAGGCGTAGGTCTATAGTATTTGGTCTTTTACCACGTTCTCCTCTAAAATGCCACTTGGTGCAACAGGAAGTTGCCTCTATTCTGATCAGACACTGTAAATCAACAATTGGCACAAAGTATGATGGCCAAAATATTCAAAGAGGTCAAGATGCCAAAGGAAAAGCTGTTAAATGCTACATGTTTATTTAACTAGATATGTATCTGTCTATCTTTGTACATTTGCAATGCAGAATGTTATAAATTGCATCAAACAGAAAAAGTAGAAAGAGGAAACTTACAGCTGAACCGTATATATGTATAAGATTTTCTACAAGCAAGTCATTTTTTTACAGTAAATATATGATAGAATATTTCATACAGACCCGAAAGTGTCAACAAACTGCACATTTAAGTGTGAATGACCTGTTCATTATTTAACAAAGGCACTGTGTACTGAAACAAACTTTACTTTTCTAAGTAAAAGGAGCATTACGTCATATAATATGACATTTGTTTACCATTTCATATAGATGCTTTAACCTTTGCCCAGTTTGGAGACAACCTGTTGATTCATCTCAGATATGAAAAAAAAAACATATGGGAGATGCCACTTTTTAAACTGTTAAATGTATTCAGAAATCACACTGTGGAGGCAGTTTTTCTTGCCTAATGAGAACTGAAACTGTCAAACGTGCATCTTGCAGCACATTTAAAAATGATATTTGTCTCAGCTGCAGAGAATCCTCAGTTTTTTTAGGTGATCTTTGTCAGGTTACAGTGGTTAGTGACTGATATCACATGCTGCTAAACCACTTTTTAAAAAATACTGGCCATTTATTATGGTAAAAGTATTACACATCAATAGGTTAATACAATTATTGTATCCGCGGCAAGCTAAGCAGCTGTCTAATCTAAATGTAAAGGTAAAATAGTGACAGAAACACAGTTGAACTTGGAGGTTATTCAGAAACAAGTTGAAATTTGCTCAGACCAAACAAGCCACAAGTGTCATGTTTATTCACAGAAAATAAAAGAAAATGATGCAACTAGAGTAACTTCAGAACACTTGCAAAATAAAACATTTAAAGGTCACAGATTCTGTAAAGTGGTTATTACAATTCACGATGAGATTAAAAAGAAGGCAAAACACGTAAATAAAAAGGGGCACAGAAAGCAAGCTGGATAATGTGGCTCATTAACTCACTATGGGTTCAAATCCTGTGAAGATTCTGCCATCTAGAGGCCCAAACGGATGCACACTGTTCTCACACCACGAGTGAAGCCTCACTTTGGACATCTGTCATGAGGTTTTCCAACGCTTCAATGATTGTAACAGATTACATGTTTTAATTAGATTGACCTGAAGCAACAAGAGCAACAAGAAAAATTGGTAACACTTTCTATGAGGTCTGTCTGTAACGCTATATAAACATACTTATATTGTATTATAATCTGCTCATAGCAGTGTAGAATTATTGTTAAAGGCATGCATAAATATCCATAAGGCTTCATAACAATAAACGCAAATCATTATTAAGATTTGTTTGTGGTAGTTGTGAAAAATGATGATACTTCTCCTCATAAATCATAAAATGCTTTTACTGTGAAATGATTATGATAAAATGCATCATAAATTTAACTGCTTATAACTATTATTATACTTTGCTAAAAGCAAACTTTTAATACAAGTGTTACAAGTATGTTTATAATGCATCATAGTAATGGGCTACATAGAAGGTGTTACTGAAAAACTGAGATTTGATTACAATTGATTGACATTATATTTGTATGCTGCAGCAGAAAAAGCCATTGGTCCAATTACTCAACCTTACATTTACTGAAGTGACGACCACTCTCGCACAAACACCACATAGTGTTTACAACCTGATCACATGCTCCTTCTCCAACTTAATGAGGTACGGACCGACTGAATTTAACACTAAAATCCTGCTTTGTCATCACAATGTTCAACCTGCAGACGTTACTCAGTTACAAAACATCTATGAGAACATTAGAGACACACATCATCACATCTGAGTAGGAGAACTAACAGTTTCATGTCAGGAGGAGGAAAAGAGAGCAACGCAAGAACTAAAGCTCAGACCCTGAACGTTTACCATCTGCTACTTGGGAAATAAAGAAATGTTGAGTGGCAGGCATCTCTTAAGGCTAAACTTCTCTAAGTATGGCTTTGTGTTATGCGTTTGCTTAGCGTCTATATCTGCCTATGTGTCCAAACACGCGGCAAAGGTGAAGAGTAAACACAGTTGTTAGTATAAGCAGATATTATAAGAACAAGGAACAATATGAAGACATTATCCATCTATTAACACAGTGATATACTCTGACATAAATCCAACTAAAGCCAAACCACCGTCCTAAAGGCTGGGCACTTGAGTGGTGAACAGGCACTGCACATCAGAACGAGGAGACAGACAACATGACGGTATACCGCGAGGTAAGAATTATCATGCAAGTGATTCAAATCTTTTGGATTTTGTAATAAGATGTGAATTTTACAATCACAGTGAGTGAAGATTTGGTGAGCCAGAAGTGTAATCCATCAAATTATCTTGGAGTTCATTTATCTAAAGGAATTAAGAGATTAAAAGCAAATAAACGCTGACCCATTCCACACTGGGCTCAATGTACTGTTAGTTACAAACTGGACTTGGAGGTAGAAGCTGGGACACTCTGCTCCCATAAACGTCACAATAAAGTGGAGCACTCCAAACTTCAAGCAGAGAAGAAAAACCTATTTAGATTTGGCCGTAATGTTTTGGACTCTTTCCAGCACCTACTACTGAAGACTGAGGTGTTTTCCTTTTGAACAATAGTAATAACCCCCACATTCAAAGTGGGCCAACATTCAAAACAGGTCAGCATATAATTCTGGCTAACTAGTGCAGTGTGATGAGGATCAGTGAGTCTAAAGCTCTAACTAAAAACAACAGAGGATACATATAGTCTGGTCCTGTAGACGTAAGGCTCCAGCTTTCCTTCCTATAGAAAATTAAACACCTCTTAAAAATATTTTTAAAAAATCATCTTGGTTGGTGTCAAGTGTTTCTGGTCAAAGGCAGTTGCATAAGGGGTCAGAGGCCAAACAAACTCTCAATGCTTGAGGCAGATAAATGTTGACAGATTCAGAGTAACAAGTCTCTGGCCTGATTCATCAGATGGCTGTTTGGCACTGTGGGCCCATCATCTTCTGCAGCAGGGGGATCTGCAGACAGGGACAGGAGGATTAGCTGGGCACGACACACCGTATGTATGTTGTCACATATTAAAAAGGTACACGCGTCACATTTCTCCATAACAGCAATTTCACAGTTTGGAATGTAATATGAGACCAGAGGAGCTATTTCCTGAAGAATATACAGGTTACTACTGTTGGGCATTTTGGAAGAAAATTTTAATCCAATTTTGGTCAGATTTTTAGAGTTAGGACCATTTAAAAGTATGTTCCTGTGGACAGAATGCCATCAAATGTTGCAGAATTACTCTGAGTCAGTATGTACACGTGTTATATATTAAATTATATTGTACCACACAATTCAAAATAATTAGCAACTCCTGGGCCTGAAAAGTGAGGCGAATGTGTAGAGCCTGAAATCTGAGTTCCTTCTGGTGGCCAGCAGGGGGCGCTGCCACTGGCTGAAAAAAAGAAGTCTTATTATATAGAAAGTCTATGAGAGAATGAGCCTACTTCTCTCATGATTTATTACCTCAGTAAACATTTTCCTAATAAGTTAATAGGGTATGTTTTAGGGCGTGGCTACGTTGTGATTGACAAGTCGATACCATGGCGACCTGTTAATTAGCATGCAGACGTAGCAGTGTGTATCCATGACAGTGAAAGATTCAAACACCCATAAACAAGTTTATGGCTATTTAAAGAAGCAGTGTTTTTAGTTCATAAAAGTGAACTGTAACGTTTTGGTCATATAATAAAGTCTTGTTCAGTATTCTGTTGTAACAGACACTATAAAATTAGCAACCTGAAAAATATCCCAGTTAACATGAATTACAGATGCACCTTCCTTACCAAGATAGCCAGCACTAACCTATAGTAACTTAGCATTTGCTATGCTAACTGTACTTTGCCCTGTCAGCCTTGTAACCTGTATAACCTCCCCACCTCTACTCTCTACATACATATGG
This sequence comes from Serranus cabrilla, assembly GCA_903364295.1. Lineage (NCBI taxonomy): Eukaryota > Metazoa > Chordata > Actinopteri > Perciformes > Serranidae > Serranus > Serranus cabrilla. Next base: position 188,182 of record CAFUXE010003097.1, read on the forward strand.
TCACTTCTGCTGCCAAAAGACAGCAACATGCCAAACTTGAGGCTTCAAAGTATTAATCCAATTACGAATGGGTGATGTCACATTGACATATGCTTATTTTATACAGTCTATGGTTTCAAATCTACAACTATTAATCATAGTGTCCCTGCTGCACTATCAGATGGGATTATAATTGTAGGAGTAATAATGAAAAGAAATACTAGTGAAAACAACAGTGAAAATAGGTAATACCAATGAATTCTTCCTGCTTTAAGCTGCTTAACCTGAAATTTTGAGCCGATCAGGAGCAGCTGAACAAGCTGAAAGTACGGTTCTAACATCACCTTTAAGTTGTTATGAGGACAGTGTTGCCTATTTACACAGTAATATTTTCAGTTTTGAGTCCTAACCATTAAACTTTGATCATATGTGGGTGGCAAAATTCTCATTGTGGCTTCCAAGGCTGCTCCCAAACTGCACTGTATTCTTGTCCCTGAAGATGCGAATGATACCCTAACAGCACGGAGGCTACAGTTTGACGAGATGGAGAATTGCTGAGCGGTGGTGGGTGTTCCAGCTCTGTAAAATGCCATCTGGACAGCTGTTGTAATGATGATGTTTTATTCCACTGAAAATCAAATTCCTGACATATATGGATCAACAGAAGTATGAGTAGCTTTGCAGAAAACACCCACATTTTCCAGCAATCATAACCTAAAGATACTAAGGGGAGTCTGATGACATGTATGAAGTCTTGTGGAGAACAGTGGCACTCTCACCTTAGATAGATCCACCCCAGTGAGGGCGTTGACGGACACGGGGAGTTCAGCTAATAGACGGTTCACCTCTCCGGTCACGCGGCTGCCTTCTCCACTCAGGATGACAATCTCATTGGTCTTGGCCAGCGGCGCAGCCACCTTACCGGCAATCTGATCAAACACAAGATGGCATTTGTTTTGTTATTTCACTGACAAAAAGCTCCTCCTAACATTGATACATGACAGGAAATGACATATTTGCAATTTCCATTCATTGTGTTTCCTCAGAAAAAAAAAACACTCCTTGGGGATTTTGTCCCTTTGTTCTTCTCACAAGACCAACACCATATGACAGATAGCCAAGACGAGTGTGTGGATCAGTGTAATGCTTTAACCTTACACCATGTTAACAAATTGTAGAGGAATAGTATTACTCTAAATGTGCACACCAAGGGGTGTGTTCATTTTTAATGAGCCACGAGTAAACCTGCCAGACGTGTTCAGGAAACACAAGACGTGCAGGACGTGAATTCAGGAAGGTCGACAGTGGCAGATTGTTTCCCCGGGACACGTTTCAATGGTTCTATCATTATATGATTAGGTTATAATCACATCTACCAACTTCAGAATAATAAAAAAGTTTCATGTTTCAATGAACTGCCTGTGATTATTTCTTTACAGGATGAGTCTAATTTTTAACCTTTACATGGGAAAAAAGCTGCTTAAAGAACACACAGATAGCCAAACTTCCCAATGGCGTTGAATTATTTTAGAACCAGTGGTGTCTAAATGAACAGTACAGACCATGGGCAGAGCCTCCAGGACCAAAGCTGTCTTGGCAGCCTCGCCGTACTGCTGGTAGGCTTCGGCTTTCAGCCTCATCTTCTCAGCCTCTGCTTTCCCCACCGCCTCAATAGAGGAGGCCTCTGCTTCACCAATAAGGCGGATCTTATCAGCCTCTGCCTGCGCCGTCAGCACCGTCTTTATCCTGAGGAGAAGCATCAACACGCCTGTTTAGTGTTTGCTGTCATTTGCGGTCAATCATGTACTGTTCTGAAATAATTCATGAATATAAGGTTGACTTACAGGCAACAAAATAAGTACATTTAATAATAATAATACAATATATTTATATATAATTTTTCACAACACTCAAAGACACACATTTAAAATAAAGTTTAATAGTGTTACTACTATTTTTATTGTGCTTCTACAGCATCACAAAATGTCATTCGCTCTGTTTTAGCATGTGTCTCTGAAGCCCCGCTCCCAAAATAGCCTTGTCTGCTCTGATTGATCAGCGTTTCTAGGGTCTTCTGCATCTGCATACTCAGCATATTGTCACTGTAGCCGGGAAATGACGACAATGTGGTTGTGACATAAGTGTGACATCACAACCTTACACAACTCCTGACAGCTCATTTAAAGGCACAGTTCCTGAATACATGCTATGTGCATTTCTCTGTTAACTGAGTGTTCGATACTTCCACAGCATTTATAATGCATCTTAATTAACTTATAACTAACTTATAATCCCCACACAAATAGGCTACCTTTAAACTGATTTTAGTTTTTTAGAGTGGCTGACAATTTGATGATGCTGTAGGTTTAATGGGACTTATTTCCTTGATAGTACGTCATTCAATCCAAACAAGGTTTCTAAGTGAGTAAACGTATTGAATTATGACACATTTGGATCTAACGTTACATCCAGTATATCCAGTATTAGTTTTTGCTGCATAGTTTCTCCTGTTTCAGGAATTCAGGGCTATATAAATGTCACTGACTTAAAATGATTAAGATTTATGACAATAAGAATTACAACAATTAAACAAAAAGATTGTTAAAAACTTGCAAAATGGAGATAAGTAAATGACTCCACATCATTAGCAGGTATAAAGACTTGATGAAGGAATGTTTGTTTCTTGTGTGGACTTACTTCCTTCCCTCAGCCAGCTGCTGCATCTTGTAGGCCTCGGCCTCGGCAGGTCTCTTCACGGTGGCGACGAGCTCCTTGTCGGTACGGTTGATCTCCTTCTCCTCAATAGCGATCTGCTTCTTCCTCTGCACCACCTCGATTTCAATCTCCTCCAAACGGATCTTCTGCTGCTCTTTGGCCGCCTGCAGCTCATATGCCAGCTGAGCCTCTGCTTTCTAGAAACATTTATTAAGATGAGATTTATCAATATTGTACTCTCATGTTTGACTGTGATAATATTCACCTCACTGCGTAATCTAAACTGTACCTTTGTGTTGACTTCCTGATTGAAGGAAGCTTTCTGCATTTCCAGCTCTCGTTTGGAGTCGGCCATTTTTGTGTCAGCTAAGAACTTCACATCCATCATTTCTTTCTTACACTCAGCTTCCTGTAAAAGACCAAAGATAATGACAGGGAGATGCATTTGGAGCAGTTTGTTGGTTTGCTGACGTGATGACTATTAGCTAATAGCTATTAACAGAAAAGCCAGAGAACGGATGTTTTCCTGTTATTTGGTTTTTAGCTGTGATTTCCTCTTACCCTGATGCCAGCGTCTCTCTCAGCCTCTGCCACTCCGATGTCTGCATCCCTCTGTACAGCAGCTGTCTGACTTTTACCCAGTGAGCTCAGGTAATCCACTTTATCGTATACATCCTGTCAGTACGAGAAAATAAATATGAGGGCACAGTAAGTAATGAAATTATTCTAATTCATATTGGACACGTTTAAATGATAAATGTAAGTCTCTCACCTTGATGGTGAAGCTGAGGATCTCGATGCCCATGCGGCCCACATCAGGTGCTGCTACCTCTCGCACCAGAGTTGCAAATTTGTCTCTGTCTTGGTAAATCTGCTCAACAGTTAGGGTTCCTGAAACGAAGGAAATTGTGGTTAGTGCCTTTCCATTTGTATTGTTACTAATTCAGACTTTATAGTACAACTAAGTTGCATATTGACAGAATGCTTTAGCCTTACTTACAGAAATATAGTTAACCTCAAACTGCAATGGACTTATGACCTAGAGACAAAATGCTTGCTGTACACAGCTTTCCCATTCTTCCTGCTGATGCTTACATCTGTATCTATTTCCATCCTCTTAAGATTTTGTTTTTTTTTTTAGTTTGGCTGGTTATTAAACTCAGTTATGAGTTGTTGTTTTTTTTTTTACCTTTGGGGTAGTTCATCCCACCACACAGAAGCTTTCAGACATTTTTCTGTCATTTGCTAGCAGACAAAACTGACAAGGAAGCATAATGCAACATAAAGTCAATGGAGAGCGATGAATAGTTTTCCTCCTTCGGATGTTTAAATGCCCGACTAATCAGCAAAAAACTATTTGGTCTCTGTAGCTAATTTCCTTGCTTAAGACAACTGTAAGGGTGAAGAATCTCTACAAATTTTCAATTACATTCAGCCCTAAAATGATGCATGAGTTAGTGCTTGGCTGCTTTGAGTGACAGGTGGGTGCTTACATAGGTAGTGTTTCATCAACCAGACTTCATTCAGCCTGTCTCAGCTCCACCCAAACATGAGCAACAGTATGCTGACTACTGTTTACTTAACAGTCACCAGTCTCAGTAATAACAAGGATTTTCTGAAAACTTCACATAGTACCATTCACTAAAATTGAGCAAACATGTAATTAGAGCACCATGGTCAATTATCTGTGACAGTGAGAGATATATGAATCCTTGAACATCCACTAATATAACACACAGTTAATGATAGCTTTTACACCCCATGTTTAAACACCTGCCCCTCTGCCATGGAGGAAGTTATCCATTATGTGTTTGCAACATTTATTTGAATAAAGCGAAGCAGCACCTGCCGTTTTGTTTAATATAATGTCTTCAGTGTCATTCTGTCTCTTTGTGTTCACCTTGATCTAATCAACCTTTCCTTCTTGCCCACTGGATCATTGTGTCGTTGTGCATGCTGATATTTGTTCTGTAATATCACCTGAATGGAAATAAACTGGGTCGATTTGAGTCCGCAACTGGCTTTTGGCCATTCTAGTTCACAAACACAACCAGTAAAACTGCTTCCCACTGGGATCCAGTCCAAGTCGTGGTAAGGTTCTTATCTCAAAGCAAACACAGTAACATGTTTCGACACTTGGAACAAGAAGCATGATAATAACAGCCTATTACAATCTTTGGGTAACACAAATTTTTTTCCTGTTTTGATTATTTTACTGTTGGCTTATGTTGATGTTTTGACTCAAATATGTTTCCAAAATACATTTAAATCTAATGAACAATCAAATTATTTGGAGGAAAAAAATCTGGTGGGATCATCATGTCTGTGTCTCACCTGATCCCTCTTTTCTTTCTTAGAACATAAGCAAAGACAAGACAATAATAATGCAGTTTGGAGAGACTACCCACCAAGAATGGCACGCAGGTGACCCTCAAGAGTCTGCAGGATGACACTCTTGATCTCAACGACGGACTTCCCCAGGAACTGTTCGCAGGCGTAACCCAGCAGTTCATTTTCTGTCATCACCTTCACCTGGTGCCAACGTGCACAAAGATGGTCAGCTGAACACACATCCACAAACACAAGCACGAATACAAATACAGGCACACATGGGTGTGGCACACATGTAAACATGACACAAACTCGCTTTTGTGGTATCATCAAACAATCATTTGCTCTCTGATTAGTTACTAAACATTGGTTTGAATTTTAGATCATCAGTTATGTATTTTTAAAAAATTGCAAAGGGAAGCATAACATTCAGAATGTGAAATCAATGAACTAATAACAGTCTTAAAAAAGGTCTTGCAAAGTCTGCAATGCATTGGTGGCCTGGATGCATAAAGCCTGGGTGGTTTTTAATACCTTTTTGGGTACAAGTGCTTCAAACCTGAGGCCATTCATCCTTGCTTTTGGTTTGACTGTGCAGTAATGAACTAATACAGTTCTTAGTTACACATGAAAAAGGAAAATCAACAGCCTTTGGCAGCACAGCAGGTGCTGTGGATGAAAGGTTGCATACACTCAGTGCTGATCACTGTAATGTTAAGCCTGATTAAACAAGGGTTTAAAAAGTTGTTTCTTGTGTGCAAAATTATATTTAAATGCTTCTTTAAGTTGTATTTTCAAGACACTATACTAGCTATGCATGTACTTTTTTGTTCTCATGTCATATTAAGGTATTGTAACATGAATGTAGGCCCCATGTAAATGTGCCTAGACTTCACTAGTGCAGACAGATAATGAGCTAATTTGTGGTCTTGATGGAAAACCATGCCCAGCCATTAGGTGCTTTACATCTGGGACCAATAGCAGAAGATGCAGACAATTTCGACCTTAAACGTGTTCATTCTGGGTATGCACTTCAAAATGAAAATGCATTCTTGTGCACATGGATATATTCCCTGCTAAAGTTATTCCACTTTCACATGATAATTACACTAAAGAAAATCCCAACATCTAAACTAAATAACAGTGATGCAGTGAAAAAAATCCCAATTCAGAAATCTACTGTATGTTTGTTACAAGATCAAAAACAATAAACATGATGAATAAATTGAAAAATAATATAATAAATGAAAAAAATCATCAGAGGGATCATTTACAATAAAAATTAATTGAGAGGAAAATCAATGGCAATGACCTGAGGTTTACAGGATAAACACAAGGACATTCACTGACAGTAAGAAAGGTCACTTATACAGTCAGGAAATTTAAATAAAATGGTGTAAGAGAGAAGGTTTTGGGTGAATTTGTACTCCACTGGAGCTGCAAGAAAAGAGAGAGTGAGCTGGGTCCTTAGGCGAGAGGTCTGCACATGGTTTTTGTTTTGCAACATGCACTCATACCAGGAATGATGGCAACACAAAGTCGGGGAAGATGGACGTCATTCCAAGGAGACACATGTCTGAAAGCGGAAAAGGCTGCAAGCCAGCCACACAACCACACACAGGCCATCTCAAACAGACAGCAGGGGGAGTCGCGCTGCGGCCGACACTGGAATAAAGTGTGCAATGGTAATCACTTGCACTTAACTCCTAACCTC
>CAFUXE010003097.1:197737-209019 GCA_903364295.1 Serranus cabrilla
CCCCCCCCCCCCCCCACAACCGGACCTCCTGTTTTGCAGGTTTTAGCCCACGTATTCACGTATGGTGTGTTGCTGCTGACACTTCTTACGAAACCAGGATTGTCACGGTTACAACACAGCTTCTCTTGTCTCTGTTAGTTAATAAATGATCAAATAAACTGGGACAAAAAGCAAGATCCAGTGTTGAAAGGATTGTTGAGCCAAGCTCCCCTCCAAGATTACATTTGTATGGAGATTACACAAGAATGTCATCTACAAACAATCATCATCCTCCACTCCAATACTAATCTGGCTGGACTGTTTAAGTAAGATCATGTTTCAGAGCTGTTCTTTTACAATAAATACTGACTCAGATTCCCTGTCGTCTGAGGCAAAGACATGGGAGGCTGACTGCAGCAAGAGAAGACTCCACCTCCTGCTTCTTCCAGCAGAATTGGATCAATGAGTCACAGGCCTGGACATTAACATGATTACTGCATCACGAGCGGGAAGACATGCTGCCTCCCCCCGTTTTTATAATGCTGTCCTTATGCACACAGGGCTTTTAGCTCAAGTGGCTGCAACACTCTCCAGTTTTTATCATTCAAGACAGCATCTAAAATGTTGACCAAACTGTACATGAATGATCACAATGCAGAATAAAAATAGACAAGAGAGGATTCCTGGGACAGCCGCTCTGTAAGTGGGGTTTTATAAACCCAGCCATGCATCGACTTCATTTTATGGTCGAGGTTTACCCTTACATTTCCTAGCAACTAACGACTAAAAGCAGCACTTAATGGAAAATGGAACCTGACGGAGACACACTGGGGCTGAGACAGGGTGAGACCGACACCAGACAAAGCAAAGCAGGTTAGCAAAGTAGAAACAAGGACACATGCAAACCCCAAATAATACATCAATGAAGGCTTTGTCTTTTGATCGGGATGAGAGTTGACTTAGATTTAGTTTTCTGGTGTCAAGTCCATTTGCTTACTGTTAAATAAATATCACGTAACTTCTTTTTTGAGTATCTGAACCTTTTTGCTTCAATATCAGTGTGGGACTTTAACACACTACATGGTAGAGTTTAGTAAATATTATGTTTGTAACTTTCCCTGACCTCGGCATGATGTACCATCTGTTTATCTTTCCAGCGTTTCCTCTGAGCCTGGTTTGTCGGAGCAGAATTCACAAGCAGCTGACAGTGGTGAACAGCTATGTTTACACATTTAGTAAACATTAGGTTTTAATATTGAGGCCTTGATTTACCATAAATAACTTGCTTATTCTTCAATGGACTAAAAGATGTAGAAAAGTGTTAGTGTATTTTAATGTCTAATAACTGTTTCACAATATCTGCAGAGATACACTTCATATATTGAAATTATTAAGTATGCATTGGGCATTACTCAATATCAATCTAACTGTCAACGTATCTAATCCCATGTTATTATGTTTTTTTTTTTGCATCTGTGTATGTGAACGCTTTTATTGAAGTGCTTTTATTGCCTCTATTTATCTATCACGTGTGTGTTTTTCTAATATGAAATGTCAAAAATGCTGTGAATGCTTGTTAGGAACTATTTTCAGCCATGGACTGATGCATTTGCTGTACTAGAGAGTATTTATAGAATCAGGACAATGTACATGAGGCTGGCTTGAAATAAACTGGTGTTAGGAACGAACGGGTCACCAAGTGCTACAGTGTGTGTTTTTGATGTGCTCACTAAATTTAATGACATACTAGCCTACGCATTCTGATACATCTTGTTCCACCCAATAAATTAATATCTGTGCATAATACTACAGCAGGCCCGGTTAATCTGGCATATAATGCAGTAGACGTGGTTCATTCTTTAGATAGGACTTCTAATATCTGAATAAAGAACATTTTTTCAGACCTGCGAACCTGCAGATACCCTGCTTTAAAAGCTTCCTGGCTGAGTCTGTGAGCATTGAGCCATATTAAGACAGAATGGCTCTAAAGGACATTTAAGCATTTGCTTTGATTTGGAGCCAGAGCAGAAAGTCTTACCTCTGGATGTCAGAGATGAGCCACCAGGCCCAAGACCAGCCTCCCACAACATACGTCTTTTGATCTGAGCCACAGCAGCCACCTTTGAAACAACACAGACGAAATGGATGTTACATGGTGATAATCAACACAGAAAAAAACTGTAGTAACCTTAATGAGTTACAGTCACAAACTAGAAGAGCACTCGGCGAGAACAGATGCCTGACCAACCAGGCAGCGTCTCTAGGGATGGGAATTAAGAACTGGTACTAAATTGGTACCAGCTCATGACTGGTCAGTGCTAATATATCCATAGGCTCCTGACCAAAAAAAGCTGCTATCAGTGTTAATGTAAAAATAATTCATCCTGACATAGCTGGCACTTTTAAATTCCTAACTGTCCCCTAATGATGATGACGCTGTCAACGGACTAAAACATGTAGACTCACTTTACTTGTAAGTGTTGAATCTTTTTATGTCTTTTTCTTAGCACCCAAATATGTGAAGAAGTGGGAATAATCAGCATTTGTATCGACAACTGCCACAAAGAAAATCCTAATGTTACCCATCCTTATCTTGCAATGTAAATTATAGGGTAAAATAATGAACCTCATTATTCAGATCAGTTCCAAATATAGTGGCTTCTGCCTATAGGCCCATGCTACACTCTTCTGCCATGTTCCATGAAAATCAGACCAGAACTTTTTACAGAATCCTGTTGACTGAAAAACAAACAAACAAACAAACTGAACTGAAAACATAACCTGCTTGGCTGCAGTAAACAAAAAGTGCCCAGTGCAGAATTTGACAGAATTTGACTTTAAAACAGCCACTGCTGGTACTCTGTGATAAGATCTATCTGCTTACAAAATTTTAAATTTAAGGAGCTCATTATGTCCACTTGTGTGAACTTGTTTCCACTGCAAAATAGTGGCTAGAAATTATTTTATCTCCGGTTTAATATCCCCAGCTAACAATAAAACTCCGTACATGAATTCATAGTTTACTGGATAGAATAAGTTTATAAAAATACAAACAACAAATACTGTAAGTTTCTATGTAACTCTAGATGCAGACTTGGCTTTAAACACTAGTTAACACAGAGGTACTAAGAAAGTTCTATCAGTCAGTGACCCAGTTTTATTATTCTGCAAGTGCTTGCTTTGGAAGATGATAATGTTGACGATTTGTCTTCCAACCACATCGCCCACAATGTTTGCTCCTGTTACACTAGGAGCATGCACATCTTCTCTGCTTTCCGGTGCCACATTCAATCTTTTCATTTGATGTTCCTCTACAACTCAAAAACTGGTACATTACTGTGATCTGCTGTGTAACAACAGCAAGTCTTTCTTTTCTCAGGGGCAGGCAAGATGTTTAACACCTCTGTGTTCTTAATATATTGTAAACGCTTATTTATCCAACTCATATTTGACAATACACTGTCCTGAAGATGCTCTTTGAGCAAATGAACACCTGAAACAAACCCTTCTATTTACACAATAAACTACAAGTACATGTTTTAAGGGAAAGTGAAACAGTAAAAATATGTAACCACTATGGCTCTCTCAAACAAAAAACAACGTGACTTAACAAAACAACATGGGGTTTGGTGTGGGTGGGATCATGGGGTTTTTGCTTTCACCACCATTGATGTCACTGCAGTCACCTTCTCCCAGTTGGGATTCCTTCAGTGATCATCATCATCCATAAAAGTCTCCTCCTCTCCAAAACAAACAGGCCCTCTGATTAAAAAACAGTAAAAATACTGAATAAAGCCTTTTCATGCTAAAAACATAAATAAAGGGGCTGCCAGTTGAGCTACATTTTCTCAGCTTAACACCCAGACGTCCAAAGACTAAAATCTTCATCTGGTCAAAATATATTCAGAAAAAAAAAACAGGTTTTCAAAAGTATATTGCAATGTGGATAAAAACTGGATAAAAAGTCAATTCCTGACAGCTTCAGGCAGACAACCACAGCTTTGACAAAAGGGAAATGACGCCATTAACAACCAAATAAGACTGTTACTTTCATTCAAATTATGGATGTCAGTGTTTTAAAATTGTTAAAAACATTTGAGATTGTGTTCACATCTTAATAAAATATACAAAATAGGTAAATGCAAAAACCCAATGCAGACCACCACAAAAACATTTCAAACTGTCAACTCAACTCTGTAGTTTGTTATTGAATGTGACACACTTCCAGAGAAAGTTAGGCATTAGGAAACACACACAGTTTTAGTTCCAGTCACTGGCCTCAGTCTGATCATTTAATCTGCAGTGTTTAGTGTGACATTCCCAGCTGTCACATGTTAACTGACAAAGAGGGGAGGGGGAGAAGCTGGCCTATCTTTACTGACACATCCTCCCCCGACAACCAAACATTACATCCAGAGATATAGACCCACATCTAACCCACACAGCTGATGTGTTTAACATCTCAATCAACAGGGTTACTATTCAAAAAATAGTAAAAACAAACAAACAAAAAAACAACTCATATAATACAATATAGGGGAAACACCTCATGCTGAGACTGTGGTCATTTCACATTTTCGCACAATACAAATTGTGCACTCTCCTAGTATGCAAGATCCCACAGGAAAACAGTAGCTCTGTGTGCAGAGCAGGAAGTGGATTGAGAGTACTTGGAAAACAGAGCAACACCCTCAACCTATTGAGCTTGTCTGTCTTACGAGACTTTATGTTGCCAAATTTTTCTCGCTCTTGCTTCAAAAATATGACAAATGGTTACATGTGCTTCTTATTTACATCTTAATTTCAATTTTGCATTATTGAACCAAAGTCTGAACAAGAGCAGACTGTCTTTGATGAAAATATATTTTGGACATGCTCTGTCACAACATAATCTAATTCATACAGATTAGAAGTGTTGTTTTAATGACAGAATGTGGGCAGGACAGGCTTTTACTATTAAAACCCACCTGACTACAGCCACCTGCCATGGCCACAAAGGTTGCAACATGCTGAGGACCTATAGAAATGCTTGGAGCAACACACCATAATAACCAGCGTCCTCAGTCCCCTACCAGCATATCTGAGATTCCTGGCTACATTCACTCACCAGTGGAGGGGGGGAGGCTGCGTGTGAATGAATGAGAATTTACACAAGCTAAAAAAGTCCTGTGATCAACTTTACTTCTCTTGATGCAGGGTGTTGTTCTTAAGCAATGAAAGCCTTTATTCACAACTGACAAGGCAGCATTACTTACGTTTGCCTTTGGCCCAAAAAGGAATAAATGCTTTCGCGCACAGTGTCATAAAAAACACAGTCACATTCATAGAATAATCCTTGGCATGAGGATGTGTAACTCACACCCACTCACCTCTGCTCCAAATCTATGTGGGAACTGACTGGAACTGACACACTTTTAAAACTTCACAATGGAAAATCCCAAAGCTGTTTTTGTTTTGCATTCATCAAAAGTGGGTTGGACAGGAAAACCACATCATCGTACCCCAAGACCTGCTGGAAATATTTTATGCACTACACTGCAAAATCACATTTATGAACAGAAAAAAGAACTTTCAATTAAAGTCATCCCTAAAAGTCAAAATTAGATCACAGAAGAATGCAGCAATGTGATAAACTGATTTGATTCTAATTTGACAAGATAGAAATTGGTTAATGAGTATTGTGATTCAACTCTTGGCCGATCGTTTCCATAAACATTACAGATCTTTTGGAATAAACGAATTGCTGGTCTTGCTAAAATGCCACTGCTGAGACTCTGACACGTAAAGGGGCCCTGGGCTTTGTGGTTATATACGAGGGGGCCCTGGGATTAGGAACAGTCTTTTTGTGTTAGTTGGTTTAGGTCGGAGATCCGTCAACTTTTATCAACACGTAATTTAATTAATTTAGCCGCATTTCTTCTGCGACAGAAAGCTACCATATCCCCTCACTAGTATTCAAGAAAAATAGATATAAAATTAACGTCCAACATTGTGACCTATAATTATATCGATAATAAGATGGGAAAGTGAAGGCAGTGTAATGCACAAACGTTGAAATTAAAATAAAGAAAGCATGTGGCACCATAACCAATCCAGTTTAATGCACTGACCACTAAAAAAGTAGGCTAGATAAAACACGATAACTAAAACACGCATTACAGCAGAGACATGACAACTTAGGGGGACATTTGTATTAAACAGGTTGATGTAGTACAAGAACAAGCTGATTTATATGAGAGAAACACTAGTACGATATGGCGGTTAGCACTGAGACAAAATAAGACATAGAGATACAAGAAAACCTTAATTTAAAAGGGGGGAAACGTCGTTGTTCTTTCGGGGGTGGTGAGGACCTATACACCGCCCAAATACATCAAATGATTAACGTAACACGGTTTGTTAAATGCTTAATTGTTATTTTGTGACAATACAGTTCAATACATATTAGTTACACCTCGAATAGAATTTAAGAAACGTGTTTAAATTATTTCCCAATGTTTTGTATGTAAGCATTTAACACTTCATCGAGTCAGTAGAGCCAGGAAGGAGCCCAAGCAGCTAGCAGCTACACATCGTCCAAAAAGCGTGAACGTTACCTGAAACCACAAGGGCCTCGTTTGGTCCAACGGTGTGGCAGTTCCCCATTTTACCGACAGAAAAAAGCGTGTATCCAAACCTAATCGACGTTTACAAAACTAAGTTCACTTATAAACACTGTTTTGCACGGTTTTTTCCACCACCAACTCACAATTATCGATTATTTTTTCTCAAGCTGAGTCGAGCGAAGATTGCGTCAAAGAGACCGTTAAACGACGTAATACTTCCGCTTTCGACTTTCAGAGTAAAGTCAATGTCGATTAACATGCGTTTAGATCATGTGCAGTTTGCGCTTTGAGAAGACGTTTTGAATTTTATTTTGAAGGTTACACTGCTTTACTTCTGTTCTTTGTGGGCTGACGCTTGACGAATATAATCAGGGACCCCTCCCCTCTAACCTGCCCCTCCTCCACCAGAGAGGGACACCATAATAATAAAATAGGCGTGGTTGTTTAAATATCAGCTCAAGAAAGTAACCTAAACAACGATCACCGTAATTTTCCTCACAGAGGCGCGTGATTATTCACCTGATCACATGATATTAACGTCATTTGGTTTGGTATCATTCATGTGATCGTAGATTGCTGTGATAATCGCAACCTCTCTGTATCATCTAATGGAGATGAAAGATTTGTCTTTAGAGTTGTGCAATGCGTGCAAAAAAACCCAAGCAATGTTTTTGAAATATCTAAATTCTAAGACTGAGTGAAAGCGTGAATATACATATATATTCGTACTGTGTCTATCAAATGAGTGCATTCACAGTGTTGTATATGCACAATCACAATCTTTACCCTCATTATCAAACTATTTGAATGGATATACTGCAGGAAGGGCGTGGCAAATGCTGCCCTCATGCAGAGCTTGGTCTCCTTTAACAACACTTACCAACATCTGAAAAGACCTGTATGACTACTTTTCAGGGATTTCTAAAACTGACCTTGGCTGAGTCACTGGATTGGCTTTGAGCAGTCAGATGATGCCTGATGAAATCTTACTTGTGGCTGTTGGCAAACATTTTTGCCTTTATAATGTTGAAACGCATTTGTTTAGTTGAACAAAAGAGATGAGAGTAAAGTCCTCTTAACTATTTAATATGACAGCAATGAAAGAGCAAGCATGTACATGAACCTTTATCTGTTCAGAAATCACAGTCTGCAAGCAGTTAGCTGCAACCACCTCACAGAGAAAAGGGAATCTAACTTACTTTTACAATGAGTTTTATTATGACAATGTGCAACTATCTGATTGGTCTAAACTGTTGGGGCAGTACTGTGGATTTAGACTCAGTCTGCCCAATATTAGCACCCAGGCTAAATTCTTAGCCTCTTGGTGCTAGAGAGAAGACAACTAACACCCCACTTGTCCTTATTTGGCTTTTTCTATCTCATGTCTGTGGTCATCTTCACCTGGGTTTATTTAAGACGTATAAAAGAGTCCAACTGATTTTTTCATTTAATTACATTTTTTTTTATAAAAAAGAACTGAGCAGGTGATGGAAAAATCATTCTTATGTTCTATTGAACTGAATCATTATTAAGTGTTGGGTTCCATGGAGATGCATTGAGTGAAGATTGTTTCTGCTCTCATCCTTTTGGGAGTGAGAAGTTATGCTCCAGGCTGATTAGATAAGGATGTGCAGTGTTCCAAGCTCAAGGACAGCAGTAAGGAAGAAACTCTTTGTACCAGCCTTTGATGGGATTAATGGGAAAAGAAGCGCACACAGTCTTATGATTTTCATGTAACTTTTCTCATGTAACTTGTTGCACCATGATATAAAAACCCATCTCACAGGACTGCCCTCCCCTCCTTCTTACAAGAATACAGCGCTTAAAGCTTGAACTTGGTCTCGTCCTGAGTCTGGTATAAATTTTTCTAACAACGCTGAGGCGTATTAACATATTTCCACCGCTTACTTAAATACATGGTTTTAAGATAAAAATTATAATTTTTGATTTTTAAACAGTCCTATTTTTCAAACTTTATTTTGATGAATTGAGTTGACTTCATAATAATGTTGGTATTTACATCACTTTAATATCCTGTGTAATTTGATTTTAAAGCTTTGCATAGACTGATTTACAACAAAATTCAAGTTGCAATAACTTAATTACTTTGGCTTTATAACTTAATATACCCAGAACAACAGTCCGTTAAGACTAAGTGTTAGAACCAATATGTTTGACTCTCCCACCACAAAATGGGTTCAACAATCATCAATGTTAGAGTGACCAGTATTGTCACTGCCACTCTAGGACTGCAGCCTAGTCTCCATAGTGGAGTCTCCTCAGTTTTGTCTGTCCAGTCTCTGGTAGGGTCTCACTTCCAGTATCATTGTCAGTAGGTGAGGTTCCTTAGTCAGTCCGAACCTCAGTCAATGTTATAGCAAACAGCAAAGGGGAGAGTTCCTTCCATTTATCAATTACTCCTTAACATTTTGAATTTTTCTTACACGTATTATACAGAGGATGTAAATGGAAAATTGCCCGAGTGAAAGACCCGACCAAGAAGCTTCTACACAGAATCTGTACTCTGTGCGCTCAGTCGCTCTGGGTCTCCCCAGTCTCAGACTCCTTTTAATTTACTGCCTCTGATAACACCACAAACTGCAATCCCCCGCTACAGCAAAGGAATTACTACCCCCAGACCTACTAACAGCCTAGAGTACAGTCTGAGGGGAGGTGGGGCAGGGTTTATTCACTGTGTTTTATTGTCAGATGTGCTGTGAGACGCTGCCCCTGAGTTCTTCAAATCGTCCCTAACCGATTTGGCGGCTGGGCGGGAACGCAATGTGTCAGGTGGTGCAAGGTAGCCCCTGCCCTTCCCTTTCCCTGAACTGCATGGGAGGATACTTCTCCAACCTGGTAGGGACCTGTCCACTTTCTCATGTGTACTTTCACCCGTACCCACTCACCAACCTGTACCACAGGTGCAGCGCCCGTGTCTTTTGTAGTTGCCTCTGGCTTCGCCCACTGGACCTGTTTGGACAAGACTCGAGTCAGGTTAGTCCGAGGGGTCATGTACACTGTAAATGTAATTGGGTCACTTTACTTCTACTACTACTCCTCAAAATTCACAAGTAAAACAGATCATTCATTTTAAGTTGTTAAAGTTGAAATAACTGTGTTTAGACAACTCAAATAATGGCAGTAAACTTGAGTGAAGTTAACTGAAAATCATTAGTTCGGTTGACTATACAATGTAAATGGTCAATGGACTGCACTTATATAGCACTTTCCTAGTCTTTGCGACCTTTTACACTACAGACTGCTCTCATTCACCCTTTCTTACTGGTGGCCGAGGCTACCCGACATGGTGCAACCTGCCACCATCAGGAATTCATTCACACACCGATGAACGCAGCATTGGGAACAATTTGGGGTTCAGTATCTTGCCCAAGGATACTTCGACATGTAGGCTGCCATGGTCAGGGATCGAACTACCAACCTCCAGATTAGTGGGCAACTGCTCTACCCACAGCCGTCTATTATAACAACTTAAACTTGTGAGTTATGTTAATTAAGCAGTACTGGTAAAAATAAGTAAACCTTACTGTGAAACTATGCAGCAATATATCTTGTTGTTTGACCGCCTCATTCAAAGCATGGCACCAGTGGACAACTGCACATATGTATTCAACGAGAGATGCCGAATGCTGCCGAACGAGTTTATCGGGGTTTTGCAGACGCTTCTTGCTCACTCATAATTCAAAGTATAGGTAACTTGCTCCTGACACGTTTGTTTACTTACTACCAGGCATTGGCCTACCAGTCAGCAACTCATAAGGAGTCAAATGGCCAACATGAGGGAGGGTCCCTCAGGATCTTTTGCTACTTGTCCTCTCTTCTCCCACTTAGCCCATAGCTGACCTGCCTTTTTTCTGTCCATGATTCATCTAATTCTGCCTCGTCTGCCAACTTTATGACCTTGATGTAACTCTCAATGTGCTTTTTCTGCTACATTTGCCTTCAGATATGTGAATATGCGTAGGGGTGCTTATCTGTGTGTGTCTCTTGAAACTAAGTGTGTGTACTGTTGCGTACTCGCTCCCTCAGTACTGTGTGTCCTGTTATCTGTGTGCTGGTACCTGTTGGTATGTGTGGCATATTTAATGTGTTTCAGGCTTTGTGTGGTATATACTTTAAGGAGCATTTATTTACTAGTGTCATAATGTAGATAATTGCACATTTTTTTACCAACCCTAACAATAACTCAAACAATTTTCGGTCTTTAGCGTTTCACAATTCCATATAGTAACGATGTGAAAATCCTCTCCGTGCCATTCTATTACTGGTATATGTTATTATATCTTGTTTAGTGGTTGTCTAAGCTTCATTGACTTTATGAGGGCCTTTGTTGGTGCACATAGTTTTGTAATCTACTCCGTGTGAGTGCTTCTGCTGCAATACTAAAGGGAGAGACCTTGACCACAGTCTATACTGGCCCTTTATAACCAGCATGGAAATATCCCACAACACAGCCTCTGGCAATGTTGTCACAGTATACCTTAAAACTGCGTTCACAAATATGACTGCCTGATCTCTTACTGGGACAGGAGCTTTGTGCTAACGCTCAGATACGGGTGGGGTGAGGGTCCTCAAAAACAAAACATATTAAGATTAGGCACAAAGATGCAACAAAAAGTGTCCAAACGTCCTAATTCAACACCCTCTTATCATGACGAGTATACCCTTTACATTGGAGAA